>BJFM01000482.1:78947-86803 GCA_016586285.1 Arothron firmamentum | reverse complement strand
TGTGTGTGTGTGTGTGTGTGTGTGTGTGTGTGTGTGTACATGCTGTGAATACTGTCTGGATTTCACTTTGGTTGATCATAAAAAGGCCAAAAATTAAGCTTATATTGTCCTTTATTCCGTTTTTGACCAGTCTCTAACCACTGTGGTAGATTTCCAGGGGGTTTACTATCATTCCGGTCATTACTTTAAAAAAATAATAATAACAACATTTTCACGCTAAATGACATTGACCGCATGCAAACCCAGCAGAGAAGGCTAAGCAACTTATTTTACAAATGGCCCAAAACTATTATATTGTTATCTTACTATTATTTTACTTGTATTAGTGTCCGCTAATGGATTTTACAGAGACAATTTATTTTGCAAACACCTTTGCACACCTGCTACTGCACCAGTGTGACACAGGTAGGCGAATCTGTGTTCAGTTAGAACACATGAATTCACAGTCCACCTATCAGGTGTGTTCTGCTCTAGCTGGGGCAGGGGGAGAAGGAATTTCAACACCTCACACAGGTGTAGGATAGGGGGCCCAACACTTTTTTGTGGTAAAACCTAGAAATCGCCATAGCAGGTTTCATCTTGTGTATAAATGACATGGAAAATTATGTGACAGGGAAAAAGTGAAGTGGAGAGCTTTCATCGTGCTGCACAAGGAGAGGTCACAACTGTGTGGGAGTGCAGGGCTTTCATACAGATTGGTTTTATATCAAACAGCATTAGTGAAAACAGAGCTGGCCACTGAGTGCCCTTCAGCTGTTAAAAAAAGACCACAGGCATGTAGCAACTAGTAAGTTCTCAGTGTTAGAACATTATCTGGATCTGGTCAACCAACCGTGATTTTTAGCCATATTTGAAGTGAAATGTGCTTAAACCAGAAGTCTGCATGGCTGAGTCGGTAAACTACATACGGTACAGTGATGAGGCTGACCAGAACCAGTGATGGAACGTACATTTAGGCAGGGATTGGATTAAAGTGAAATGTTTAGGTTTTTGTCCTACGGTATTTCATATTCCACTTCCTCCAATTGGGGGACATTTCGTAAAGATTGACGTGTCCCTTATTTCATTGAGCACAGATACTGAAGCTTTGCCAACAAGCTCTTTCCATCGGGCCTCCAAATTTATTTTTTTTAATTTCAAACAGACTGCAAATATAGGTCTTCTGATGACTTGTTGCAACATCCTGCCCTGAAACAAGATTGATTCGAATTTTCCTTATTGTCTGAATAACTTTTGTTTCCTTGAATAATCAAATGCAGCGCATCATCCGCCATTGACAGTTCTGCGTTGAATAAATGATGGTCAGCTGAAAAGAAAACTCCTCTTTTTTCCTAAACTGTGTACATTCTTGCCCCACACCGTAGCGCTCCCTGTCCTGTGGCATGGTGACAAAGCATTCAGCTGGTGGATGGATTAATAGAGCTACTCCTTTTCCTATCATCCTTCGTCTGTTCATTTGTCTAGTCCCTCCCAGGAGTCTGGTATTGATCAGACATGTTCACATTAGAGGGAGGGGAGATGCTTTTATGATAATCCACCCACCATCCCCACCACTCGTAATGGCTGCATTAGACACTCATCCCCTCCGCAGCCAACACCTGGCCCGCACTCTCCTCAGATTCACTGTTTGCATTACAACACTGTTTAATGGGCTCTTTAGAGGGGCTGGGGTGGGTGGGTGGGTGGGGGTGTGGGGGAGACCAACCAGGGCAGGAAAATTTCCAAGAGTTTCCAGTATGTCAGGGACAAGTGAGTAGACACCGGGAAGGTCTGCTGCGAGAGTGATAGATGGTACCGTGTTAAAGTGTAGGGGGAGGGGTGAGGGGGTCTGGAAGTGGGGGGTCCATTACCTATTAGTAAATGCCCGCTCTGTCTCGCCACACCACTCTGCTGGCTGTCTGATGGCAAACAAACTCTAGGAAGTTGAGCTTTGGATGGGTTCTCCGAGCTGACCCAGACAGACTGCCAATCAATACACTCAATGCCATATTCAGCCCAAAACAATACATGCTAACATGAAAAGCTAACAGAAATCAGTGGATAGAAAGGTTTGTTAACCACTTTTACTATAATAGTTGCACGATGGGGAATGTAATTTGGGACTTTTCTTTTTCCGAAAAAAAAAAAAAAAAAATTCTTAGAAAAGTACAAAGTTCAGACTTGATGTGAAAATGCTAGTTTTATTTACTTTTTCATTTGTTTTTAAAATACTCAATTTCAGATTTTACAGACTGTTCAGACTAACCATATAATAGATCTTATTTTTCAGAATTCACTTTCTGACAGGAAATATACTTGACAATGACAGTATGATATTCGTAAAATATACAAAATATTTATGTATTTAAGTGCTGTAATATATTGTAATCGTAAATCTGATATCATAACCATTTATGAATGTCAGTGAAGCAATGTTTATATAAATGACTTTATCATGGATGATCACATTTATCATCATAGTTTTTTCACCATATTCTTGTTGGATCACTGGTTGTGCAGCGAAAGGATAAAAGCATAGCAGCAGAGGACCTGGCGCAGAAAAACATGCCAGATTGGAAAAAAAGGAGCCACCTGGACACCATCAGTCTCACTGAAGGTAAACATCTCCGACATTCCTCCCAGCACACTGGTCTGCAGAAGTCAGAGGTCATGATGACAAACGAGTGACCCAGGAGCCCTAAGAGGCCAAAAGAGGAGCCTCTGGAATCTTTCAGTAGAGGGACTGGGGACATTTTCACCAGCCCAGAAGCTACAACTGAAAAGGCAGTTGACTGCAAGCCCTGTCTGCACATGACCCAACCTGTGGCTCTGAGACTTTTGTGAAACAAATATGTCCTCTCTGCTCAGGCACTCTTTACTAGAGTGGAAGGTAGATAAATATATGAGCTCAAATGACTTTAATCACGTGTTTTTCTGTACCTTTCCATTTTTTGTTATCGTCCTAGCATCTGTAGTTTGGTGTAGTTGTTAAAACAACTAAACATGTATATCATTTTAAAATTGCTTATTGAGTAAAAAGCTTTTTGATTGTGTCATCAAAGCCTAATGTTGGTAGATCAGCTAGATGAGGTTAAAGGGGAAATCAATTATTTTTATTCACACTTGAAAGTAACAACAATTTCAATACCTGATGTTATGTGACAACCCCTAAATACATTTAAAGAATGAATAATATAAAATATGAATAAATCTTATTATCAATAATAATATTAATAATAATAATAATTTGAAAATTACATTACATTTTGTTTATATGTAAATTATTATTTATTTTTATTGCAAAAAATTAAACTATGTTCTAAAGTGAATAAAAACAAGACTGATTATAATAATCTCATTGGAACAGCTGCAAATCATTAACAGCTCTAGCCTCCAAGTAAAAACACAGCTATGTCCTCAGTCTTATGGTAAAGTTATTTGAAGGCCATCATCTGACAGCCATACTGGTACCGTTCTGAAATGATCAAGGTTCCTCAATTTGGTCCTAGGAGAGCTGCAATCCAGCAGGCTTTCTTTCACACAGGTAGAAAACTGATTTCACCTGGGATGGTCTACCTGTTAGGAAAGAGACCTGCTGGACTGCAGCCATTGTAGGACTAATATGAGGAAACCTGGAACCCCATGACAATGTCACCAGTGCTGATGTGATGGCATTTGATCAATTAGTTGGGGCTTATTGCATTCCAGTAATTTTCCCTCTTCCAGAACTAACTAATTTTCAGCCTCACTCAAGAAAAGCCACTGAAGATATACCAGATATAATGCCTTTATTGAACTTGAAAAAGTGTACATTTCCAAAAATATAAAATTATAATACAGTATGTCCTCAGTGATAAACTGGGTCTGGTATTTAAAAAATATAAAACATTACTAAATTGCAATTACGCTCTTATCATAACACTTACTAGCATGGAATTTCTCTTTATACATGACAACTCCATAAAAAATCATTCAGAATAAAATGTCGGGGTTCATCTCTAACATCAGAAGCTCCAGGTCCTGTATTGATGTAATCTTTTACCATCCACTGGCTCTTTGGTCAGATGACGGAGGATAATTACCACGAGTGGGAATGTAAGTCTGAATTACTAGCGGGTGTGATTTATATGACAAAAGGGTTCCTCACTGGCTTGCAAACATCAAAAACAAAACAAAACAAAACAAAAAAGATTTTCACTTTGAAAAAAAGGGAATTGTAACTTTGTGCTTTTACAGATAATTTTCGCAACAGAAATTTTGACCATCGCCAGACCTTTTCTTTCACTGAGAAGGCTGGATCTTAACCTCCATATTATGACTGTTATGTTCAGTAATAATATTGTGAATAGAAGGATGTCGAATCCTAATGTCATATTTTAGATAAAGCCACCTAATTGAAAACATATTCTTGTTAAAATTTTAAAACCTTGGGAGTCATGAAGGTAAGAATGTAAAATCTTCCGTCAGCTGGCCAGCAGGACATCACACGGTTGTTTTATGTCAACCATTAAAAGCATTGCAGAAAAGACTTCTGAAAATGAAATAAATTGATGGAGAGAAGAAAAAAAATCTTCAATTCATGATAATCTCTCTTTCTGTTTGATTTAAGGCCCTCGGGTCATTCAAGCCCCCAGGGTGTTCTCAATGAAAGAAGGTGCTGCCAAAGCCGACATTTTCATCTGGAAGCCTTTGCCGCTGTGACACACTTTGACCTTCCCTGGGTTCCCAGCACAGCAAGAACTTGAAGAGGGGGACAAAAGAAGGAGGCAGGAACAGAAGTGGATGGTCTGTGCGTGTTTTCACAGTGTTTAGCTGTGATTAGACTGAACAGCGTCTCTGTGGTGGCCGTGTATCCATCTGCTGCTCGGTGCTGAGCGATGTGTTCCTCTCGCCACCCTCATGACCTCAGACCTAAACACACCAATTAACCACCACTGGACTTTCCACTTTTCCCTCAAACTCTGGTCCAAACAAACACATATCAACCCCCCCTGCCTCTGTTCATCTTTGATCTGCTGACTTGAGCACAACACGACGCGACACACGACACGACACAACACAACAACACAACACAACACAACACAACACAACCTCACACCCACAAAAGAAATTCACTGCTAAAGTTAAATCTAAAGTACCTATTGCAAATTCAGTGTTTCTTGATCAAAAGTGTAATGACAAAACATAAAAATCATAGCACTGGGTCGTGTGTGTGTGTGTGTGTGTGTTTGTGTGTGTGTGTGTGTGTGTGTGTGTGTGTGTGTGTGTGTGTGTGTGTGTGTGTGTGTGTGTGTGTGTGTGTGTGTGTGTGTGTGTGTGTGTGTGTGTAAATGAAGAAGACAGAGGGTCATGGGATGGAGTCCTGATCAGGCTTAAAAAAAAATAAATGTGGAAACAGTTTTAAATCAATTTTCTAAGACCCTCCATTTATCATCACCATTGAACGAGAACATTGGGGAAAAACAAGGCAAGTTTATGTTTCATAATAATCAACAACTGGTGCTCAAACATAGGGGGATTATTTTACCGGACTGCTCCAATGATGAGATGACATCGATCATACGGTGGCGGACATTCCAGCAGACGCCGACACTAGCCAAGCACCGGCTGAGCTGTGGGGCTCTTTTGGCAGGACAGATACCTCGCAGCCAGAGGCTTCTTTCATAGTCGCCTGGGACTTCCACAAAGCCAACATCAGGAAAGTCTTACCGGGATATCAGAAACACATCAGCCGCCCTGCAAAAGGAGACACGCCTGACCATGTTCGAACATTTCCATGACTGATGTGCTAAGCCCCTTGCTGACCCCATTCAGGGCTGGCCTGAGCAGTTGGACGGTGCTTTATGGGACAGGTTCAACTCTACAGATTGGAGGACAAGCAGTAGTGAGATCGTTGTTGGGGTTTTGTTTTTTTTGTTTTTTCCTGTTGGCTCTGGTTCTTGTTTTGGTTTTTTTTTTGCCTCGGCGTGTCTCTGCAGTGGGCGTGGTGTCTCTCCCTCAGCCGGTGTCCCGCACCTGTGCCTCGTCTCCCTCATCAGTGGGCTCCTCTTAAGGCGCTGCCGCCGGGACACCGGCGTCGGACCGTGCTGTCTCGTCAGTGGGTAAATGCGAGCTCCGAGTTGTGGTTTGTGCTTACCTGGTTGCGTCTAACTCTTCCCGTTTCTTCTCCCGAGGTCTTCCTCATTCGTCCGCAAACTGAGCCCGCTCTGTCCGAGCCGCTGCGTGTGTCTCCCGTTCCGATCCAGGCTGGCAACCTGGGTTCGCTTTCTGTTGCGACTAACCTCCGTTGGAGCATCTTCCGTTTTGCCTGTTTGTCTTTTGCCTCTGTAGCCTTGTTTCCTCCGCTGGAGTGATTTTGGGTTGTATTTGAGATTGTTTGGTTGTTAGGTCTAAGATCCTCCGGTGGAGCGCTTTGTGTTTATTTCCAGTCACGTCGTGTGTAGACTGTGCTTTCCTTGTGCGAATTAAATCTGGTCCTATTTCAATCCTCTTCAAACACGACAGATTATATCAATGGTGTCCTTATTGCTACTGGATAAATGGAGCACCTCCTTAGCACGGTTTAGAGCAATGACATTACAGGAGATCTGTCGCCACAGGTACGGATCAGCTGGCAGATGTGTTCACCAGCATCTCCAACACACTACTGCAACAGTCTGTAGTCCCCACATATCTTAGAGAATACACCATCTTCCCTTACCTCCATCGCCATGAGGTGCTGGACTGGTTAGGTGAAACATTCTTCACGTCCAGATTCCCCAGGATCAATCCTCCACACTCTCACCTGGAGCAGAAGAACACACCTGTGCAGGCAGACCCCTACCACTACCACATCCTCCACACTGTCCACACTGCTTTCCTTCAGGGGTGTGTGTGCGCCACACAACTTCATCACCATCATAATGTTTGCTGATGATGTGACTGTCCTAGGCCTGATCGCCAACGGCGACAAGACAGTTGACAGAAAACTGGTCAGAACCCTGACATCCTGGTGACAGGACAACAACCTCCAAATCCAAACCGACGAGCGTGGAGAGAGTGGACTCCAGGAAGTAGCATAGTGGAGCACACACTCCGATCACATTCTTGGACTCATCACGTCATCACAAAAACAGCAAGAGAGCAGTGCTTCTTTATTCGTAGAAGTTATTTTTATTTGGAGAATAACATACATGGACTCCGGGATACATCTTCTATTGGTGCACCCTCAAGTTGCATCACCACCTGGAACAGCAGCTGCGTGGCCCTCATCAGCAGAACGAAGCTGCCACCCATGGAGGAGCTCGATGCCCATCACTGCGGAAAGAGGGTGAATCAGATTATAATACACCCTCACCACCTTAAAAACAGACGTCCAGCTGCTGCCATTTTGTAAATCAGCATCTGGGCCTGTCTACGTGACTCGGAACACAGCTCCTTTCCCCAAGAATTCCAGGTTAGGTTTGGGGACAGGAGAAAAGGTTGTTTCTGAGGTGGAAACGGGGTGAATGACAATGAGGAGCTTCCCTAACCCTTGGGGACAGAAAAAGAACAGCTTCCCCTTAGGAGCGTGATCCTGTTCAAGGTTTCTTTGTGTTGAAAGGAAGTTTTTATTTACCACTCTTTGTTGAGGGGTCTGACTGCATTTCTGGAAAGCACCTTCAGACAGTCTTCATCTTAACGGATATATACGTGAACAACGTTTAATTGAAAGTTGAGCTGAAAAAGATAAAACATGTAAATTTCCTAATTTGTCCTGGGTCTGCTGTCCTTCCAGCTGGATCTGACTGCAACAGCTCCCTTGGGACACAGCCGGAACAGATGTGCATACATCCAAGCCATCCACTCCATGCATAGAAGCAGTGACTCTGTTCTGAGCTCCATTTAGATCTCCAGCT
>BJFM01000482.1:68947-76447 GCA_016586285.1 Arothron firmamentum | reverse complement strand
TGTAAGACACATTAATAGAAAAATTAATTCACTTTGAATTTATTTTTCATGTCAGTTGCAAGAATATCTCAGTAGAAGTGCCCTACAGAATATCAGTATACAAATTATAAATACACATGAATACTTTCATCTTACATATTTTGTCTTTAAATGAATGTTGAGATGTACATATAACAAGCATTTTTACAAATTCTGACAAAATGTCACTATTATGAAAACGTCAATGTGTGGCCTCTTTGCCTGCACAACCTACCGTCCATTTTCCTGAACATTGACACCTAGTGTCAATGTGTGTGTAGTGTGGAAATAGGTGGAATGTTTCTCACTCAGCAGGGGTCAGTTAGTGGCTGGAGGTGGTGGAGGTGCAGATGGAAATTGGAAAAGCATGTGGAGATAGATGTGCCGGTCAGACAAATCAAGACACTTCCAGATGCCCGGGCACCGAGGGCTGAGGGCTGTAGCAGAGCCACTGTCTCATGGGACGTGACTCACCTGGAAGGGGAACCAAGCGCTGCCAGATGTGGAGAAAACCGCCTGGGTCTTTCACGCTAAAACAGGCTAACACTGTGTCGATTGTGCTGCAGCATATGCTTCCAGTCAAGGGTGAAAAATGCAGGCACCAGCACATGCCAGGAGTCTTTCAAGCATATCCCAGCAGTCTCTCTCTCTCTCACATGCACCCTCACGCACACACACACACACACGTACACACCCACGCACACACAGTGTGGTGCAGACATGTCACCATACAGCAAGTCAAGGCTGGTTAAAATGCAGAGCAGCTTGAAGGGACCACAGTCCTGACACCCAACCCTGAGGATAACGCCGCACAGCACTCGAACAAGCCCTCCCCTGGTACAACACACCCATAAACAAAACCCAAAACTCACACTTGGATATAAGTTAAGATATCATATCGAAAAAATCCCCCCGGTGAAAGAAAAATGAATGCTACACATGCATGGTCTCAACTGTAGATTTTCATTATCCTATCTTGTTATGAATATTATACTGTATTTGTATTCATATATAAAAAGAAAATCTAATTCTGACTTTTGACTTTTTGAGAAACAAAATTAAATACCAGTTTTTTTTTGTGGGTTTTTTTTGTCCTTTATCAAATTTTATGTTATTTTAATTGTGGTCTACTTTATGTCATTTAACAAGTACAGTTCTGACTTCATTAACAATTTTTAATCTGTCTGACCAATAAAATGTATATCTTTTTATGTCTTACTACTATTAGTTTTTTACACTTTTAGTACAGATTAAATTTAGTTATTAAGTAAAGGTAGTCTGGTAACATTAACTGAAAGAAATTGGGGTTCAAAATAATCAAATTCAAATGAAGGTGCAGTGCATTTCTCTCTCTAGACACAGATCTTTGCCATGTTGGTGTCATATTTTAAATAATCCAGAAATTTCTGTTTAGCCTGACACCCACTCTCACGTACAAGACACTCGTCTATCATGCCTGTATGTGTGTGTGTGTGTGTGTGTGTGTGTGTGTGTGTGTGTGTTTTATGTGTCTTCGTGTTTGTGTGTGTGTGCGTGCATGCATATGTGTGTGTGTGTGTGTGTGTGTGTGTTTGAGAGAGAGAGAGAGAGAGAGAGAAAGAGAGAGAGAGATTATGCAGGTACATGCAGCTGGTGGGCACAGGTCTTTCATAAAATCCACCTCACCTGGAGACACACACACACACACACGCACGCACGCACGCACGCACGCACGCACGCACACATACACAGATAGGTACCCGTAGTCTGTAATAGTCCGAAGGATCTGTGTAGGAATGTTTGTGTTGCACAATGACCTAATTGTGCTGTGATATGGCTTGTCTGAGCCACGCTCTGTGGAAAAGTCACACCTGTTCCACCTCTGCCAAAGGGCTGACAAAGCCAGAGATGCGTCAATCAGCATTTTGACCACACAGACACACACAGATGTACACACAGACGCATGCAGACAAGCACAGTGCTGATGTGGCGCTGTCTGTTGCCGGGTGACTCCTGAACACATTATATTAAATGAGTTGGGCTATGATAGTAATGTGAAGACACTCCTCACAATGTTTCATTTGCTTTGGCTTTTTGAATATTTGGATAAGGATGAACAGAAGAGCGTTTTTTTTCCATTTCTGAAAATATCCACCGACATTTTAGTAAGTCTTGCAGCTGAGTAAAAAGTACAACAACATGTCCAACATGTTGGACTACGCTCTCATACTGATATGCAGAATATGCTCCAGAGTTAAACTTTAGGATTTATTTTAAAAAACAATCACAACACACACACACACACACACAGACACATATTTAAATAAGAGGAAATAAAACCTTTAATTTAATGTAGAGCATTTCACACAGCTGTCTGCCTACGTAACCATTTTACATCAGCTGCAGATGCTGTGAAGATGCAGCTGCTCGACCCACTGACATCTGCAGCGGTGGCATGTACAAAAATGCTAAAAAAAAAAAAAAAAAAAAAAGAGCAAATGCTTTCTTAACAGTCCTGATCTTCAGGAAAATAATTGAAACCAGGGATCATATTAATTAGTCTTAGTTTCTTTTATTTTGTTTGCCATGAACATTACAATGGTATGCTGTATTTACAACTGAAAAGAACACTATGGAAGATGTAACTGGCTAAAATTTGTCACTGCCACTTCCTGGAGCCACTACTCAGTCATCCTACTCAGTGTCATCTGATCCACTGGCTCATTGGTCTAAAGATCTCGAGTGCTGCGAGTGCTCTTCTAGGAAATCTCCAAAAGGCTGATGATAACGGCTTTGCTCATAGGCCAGAGTGATGTTTCAGAGGGAAATGACTGCTTTTTGTCATATTATCACCACCACTCAGAAGGAGCAATCAATATCCATCTTGCCTAGGTCCATCTGGGAAAGCACTTCTGGTGATTATGTATCACTATTGTTACACATCAGTTTAAACGTCAATTATTACAACATTTGAATTCTGTATTATTTCATTATTCTGTCATATGTTATTATGATAATATATTATTTATCTTATTAATAATAATAATTATGTTCCCATTTATGTTTTCAATGAAGAAACTGTAATCTAGAACTACTGAATAATTTCACTTAATTTGAAATAAGCACATTGTGAACTTTTTGTCATGTAAATCTCTGACTTTGGGAAATATTTGCTGCTGTCTGTAGTTTCAAGTCTTCTTTAATACAGAATTGAGTCATTTTGTATTTTATGGGGTGAAGTATGAGATTCATATTTATTATAAAACAGAGCATGACATGTCTCCGAGAATGGTCTTTTCATCACTGCATGTTGAGTTCTGGAGTGCTTCCATGGTTCCTGCCTGTCTACAGATTAAATCCTGGGAGTCCTCTTCAGCAAGGAGCTTTTTGGATGTGAAGTGAACTAAACTTCAAGAACTAAAGAAGTTAGAATGTCTCTAACACTTCACACAACCATGGCCTTGATTGACAAGATCCAAAGGCTAGCATGCTGGGACATTTTCTGACCTTTTAGGGGTAAACATGCAGACTAAGGCCATTATCATCCTTCCTGCTTCTTCCTCAACCACTTATTTTACACAGTAAATGCAACTGACGCAAACATCAAAGGAAATCAAAATACTTCTCTTTTTTTCCCCCTGTAGGAATGCCAGCGAAGACAATAAAAGTGTCCAGACAATAGTGTGCATGTGAGGTGTGTTTTGGGAGGGTTGGTGCTGCTCCTGTGGAGGCTGCAGCTGAGAGTTCAGTGCTGCGGGATTGTGGGATTGTGTCAGCCTGAAAGCAGATCCAGCACAGGGCAAAGAAGCACAGCTCCCCCTCACTGCTGGAGCACACTGCTGACATTCTGCCAAGTTCTTAGGGCCAACACACACACACACGCACACACACACACACACGCACGCACGCACACGCACGCACGCACGCACGCACGCACGCACGCACGCACGCACGCACACACACTCGTTTCTGTACTTACTCTATACTGAATTCCAAAATACTCATTCTACTAGCAAAGTGAGGACATTTTGGCTTGGGTCCCCACAACTTCAAGGGCCCGTTTGGGGCTTAAAACGGTTTTAAGGTTGGGGTTAGAAACGGGTTTAGGTTCGGGTTGGGTTAGATGTTTGGTTGGGACAGGGTTAGGGTTACATTATGCCTATGAAAGTCCTCACAAAGATACAAGCACAAGGACATACACACACAATATTCATGCAGAGGTATAATAACATTGTTCACGCTATGATTTATTGGCACGTTTCCAACATGCATGCCTATACAAAAGACTCCCAAAAGAACATACAATGCAAACTAAAACTGAGCTGACATACAGCACAATAATACGTTTCTCTGTAACGTCCTCATCTGTTACAATGCTCCGTGTGAGGATGTAAGAAGAGAGCTAACTTTGTGACCAAAATGATAATTCTTTTTTTGAATTCATCTAAAGGACACAAACGATCCAAACACATTCACTGAGCCATTCTCCAGCAGATCTGCAAGCAAACAGAGACTGAAACAGTGAGGAGATATAACAGCTGGGGAACAAACCCTATACGGGACATCAAAAAATGTTTCTTTTCTGGAAGTGAAAGTTAGATCATGGAAATAATTTAACAGTATCACTGTACTTACAGTGATACTGTGCTTACAGTGATACTGTGATATAGAATATAGATAGACAGAATACCCCACCTACAGACCTATAGGGTGACTAAATTATTACAAACCTTCTTATGCATTAGTGTTGACGATAAAACACCCAGTATGCTAAGTTTACTTCATGTAAATTATTTGGTGCTGCTAACATCAGTAGCGTCAGACATTCCTCTTCATGAACACAGCTGACAGCTCCAGCTCCCAAGCTTACCACCGGCTTCTGGGTCCATCGCAGGGTCCAATCCCAGCGGGATACACTTAGAAGAAGTGAAAAAATAAGGTGAGGTCAAGGTTTCATCCGACCAGAGGCTTGAATGACAGCTGGCTCCTTGAATTGTGAGGGAGCAACTATCCAAAATAACATTTCTTTCAAGCTCTGGCATTTTGCACCAATAAAATAAACGCTTGTGTCACATTCCCTTATCATTACTGATTTTCTATGACAAAGGGCTATTTCTTTTAAATTAGCAGATTTTCAATATGACGCACCTTATATGCAAGAGTCAAACGACCCTCATGGTAAGACTTTCTGGATATTTCTTTTTGAGAGTATTATGCACAGCTGTATGCATGTTCTGTTCTTAAGCATGAAACTTGATCCAGGGGGTAACTTAAAAAGATAATTATCCAAATTTTTAATGTTTTGTAGCTTTTGATACAGCTTTAAATAATAAGTCTATGTCTTTGGACATCCAGCCCAGCAATCTATGATTTGGTTAATTTGCAA
The DNA here is from genome assembly GCA_016586285.1 of Arothron firmamentum. Lineage (NCBI taxonomy): Eukaryota > Metazoa > Chordata > Actinopteri > Tetraodontiformes > Tetraodontidae > Arothron > Arothron firmamentum. Next base: position 71,064 of record BJFM01000482.1, on the reverse strand, counting down.
AAAAAAATAAAGGTATCCCCATTAATGATTAGATCACCAGTTTTGACTGGGCAGAAAATAGCATATCACGGAAGGATTAGGGGTGATCTATTAATTCCATTCAGAGTGATTCAGCATGTAGAGATGTGTTCCAGACTGGATTTGCTCCCTGTCAACCTTCCCCCAACCTAAGGATGAATCCCAATTCTCCTTTCACTCCCTCCCATTGGGACGACCCTCGTCCCTCAAAGTGGAACGCGCAAAACCAAGAGCTAAGGGGTTAAAATAAAAATGGGGGTAGAATTGGGATTGGCCCTTAAGGTTTGTCCATTACCACACATCATCAATTCCCATCAGTCGTGAACTACACTGTCTGCCTTACCTTTACCACATCCTGAGCAAAATTCTGGAAGAACTCACTTCAAGTCTTTTAGTTTTACGTGTCACTGATGAGAGGAAGAGCCACCATTGTTGAAAAGGGGTCAGATTCTGCTGTTGAGGAACCAGACTGTTCCTCAGCCCCACTGTTGTTTTAAAGACTCTCTAAATAAAACCGATAAATGTAATAATCTTGTAGCCATGTGTTCAACAGGCCCGTGTGGAACGCTTACTGGGATTTTAAAAGCGGAAGAATTCGTTAGAAAACTGAAATATCCGTCCGGCCAAAAAAGTGAAATCCAGGCACAATCCTTTCTTCTAATGAGATATCTAAAATAACGCACCCTAAAAAGTGATGTGATGAGACAAAAACCTTGTATTTGTGCACATTTCTTGTCAGTTTTAAACAATGGAAAGACTTTGTTTATATTATGCTGTCTTGTGCATTTCATTGTATTAGTTTAGTACAATAAAAGCATATAAATAGGCCTATGTATCTTTTTATAAGGTAAACTGTTTGTAAAGGAAATAAAACTATGATTTTTTTAAGTAAGAATAATAAGAATGAGATGGTTGACATATGTGAATATCCTGTACAGCACATAGCAGATCTAGCCCACACACAGACATATTTATGCACTCATTCTCTGTCCCTCTCTCTCTCTCTCTCTCTCTCTCTCTCTCTCTCTCACACACACACACACACACACACACACACACACACAGAGAGAGAGAGAGAGAGAGAGAGAGAGAGATAACTCCACTCCTGTTCCTTTTCTTTAAAAACCCATCTGGTGGCTCCATTAGCGTCACAGTTTGTCCCTCAATCTCTGCAGAAAACCTCAGTTAAATTCCGACTGCAGCCACAACACCTCAGAGAAGAGGATAATTGGCCAAATGAGATGTTTGCGCACAGCCAACTGTGTATGTCAACAACCTCTTTAATAGCAATTATGCCTGGAGCAATGATGTTATACTGCAGGATTTCCCTGACTGCACTCATTTCTTCCTCCCTCTCTCTCTCTCTCTCTCTCTCTCTCTCTCTCTCTCTCTCTCTCTCTCTCTCTCTCTCTCTCTCTCTCTCTGTCTCTCTCACTCTCTGTCTCTCTTAATCAGACTGAAGCTTTTTTTTTTTTTTACCAACCGCTTCATTAGTTTAAAGATTTTTTTTTATTCAACTCAAGGAATCATTTTATGTTTTTTTTTTGTTTTGTTTTTTTAAATCTAGGTTTTTATTGTAGTTATATTCTAGCTTGAACAAAGATTCCTTACAGTATTTCTGCATTTCTGTCACACTTGTTGCACATGCAGAGCATCTTAAATATAACATTAATTATAAGAGTACTGTGTATCATTCATTCTGTGAATTGCCACCTTCATAAGTTATAAACCTAGTTTTTGGTTTTTCGGAGCTGACTTGTTCAGATATCCTGGTTATTTACCTTGACTGCACATAAACGATTTTCTTCACTGGGTGTCTCCAAGACTGGACTCCAGCCCAAAAAAATGCAGCTGTCAGAAAAGTTAACTGTGTGGTTCGCACAAATGTTTGAATCCCTGCAAGCAATTTTGAACATCCTTAGCCCTGTGTAACACACTGTATAAAGAACTTATTTCTGTACATTTTTTGTAGGCTTTGAGCCAAAATATTGAGGTACCTTAATGTCAAGGTGTTTTGGAAGATTGAGAAATTCATCTTTATCCATCACTGGATGCTATCAGTCATTCGGTCAATATATAAACATGTCAAATGTTTCACA
>BJFM01000482.1:40217-53215 GCA_016586285.1 Arothron firmamentum | reverse complement strand
ACATCATTTGTATAACATGATTTTTTTTTTTTTTTTTTTTTTTGTGATCACAATCACCTCAACAGGTTAGGGGTTCAAATCCCCAGGGGCCGCTGTGTTTTCTGTGTGGGGTTTGTATGTCCTCCCAATGTCTCTGTGGGTTATCTGCAGGTACTCCAGCTTCCTTCCTCAGTCCAAAGACATCCATGTGCTGAGAGGTGAATTGGTGATTAAATTGTCTTCCGGTGTGAATAAGTGTGTATGGTTAGCTGCTTTATATGTTGGTCATGCGAAGCTGGCAACTTATCCAGTTTGTTGCCCACTGAGCTCAGCCCAAGGCATCAGTTGGGCTACTGGGCCTTTGTCCTGCAGTAATAATAACCTGGTATTATAACAGATATGGGCGTGAACAACAAACATTGAAGAATACGTTGTTTGTGATTACACAATGGCTTGCACAATGAAATTTCCATGGCCAGATGGAGGGTCAGTCTGAGCCGCTGCAGCTTCAGTCATGTTCCCACTCTTGATTAACCTAACTTGTCTGCTTTTGGTGCTGGGTGAAATCCGGAGGAAACCCACACAGACGCGGGGAGAGCACACTCACTCATCACAGGAAGGCCTTTTGTATTATCGGGAATCAAACCCATGGCTGACTTGCTGTGAGGCAATAGTGCCAACCAAGATGCCACCCCCCCCCCCTTTCTAAACCAAAGCTTGGTTAAAATGTTTCCCAAGAATATAATTAATAAAACTAATTATAAAAAATATTTAAAGTAAATATGGCTTGTAAAGCAACACAGTTTGACGTTTGGACTTGTGCCTCGGTGTAGCTTTTCGTATTAAACCTATCAAACCAAAAGAGATGTCAGAATTCTTTCAGCCATTTCTCTCTGTGATTATATGTGAAAGATTTTGAACTTCAAGTGAGTTCGCTGTTATTTGACTGATGTAGTCACTTCTTACATGTAGACCATTAGAAGCTCTCTGTGTCTGACATTTTTTTAACAAACTGTCACCTTTCATAAACTTTTTTCAAGCGGCAGAAGCTCACGTTGGATATGCTATCATCTCTGATGTGTACGATGATTTTTCCCTTTTGTTGGATGCTCTATAGAGATAAGTTTAAGTGCTTTGGTGGAACTCCAATACACCCCACTCTCCCATGGCCTTTTCTCCATTTCCCGTGCCCAGAAAAAAACATGTCATTGTGAACCCTGACCTCACCCTGATCCACATCCACTCTCCAACAGGAAGCCAAACACATGCCTGAACAATTAACTCCTGCACTGCCATCAATTTAGCCTGGCGGGAAGAAAAGATTGAGTCACCCAGGTTCAGGCAAAAAAAAAAAAAAAGAAATCAGCTGAAATATGAGGATAAAAGAATGTTCTATAGAAAAGGAGAGAAAACATGTTTTTCAGTCCCTCAAAATAACTGTCACAGGAGTGACAAGGAGACAATATTGAGAGCCTCCATTCATTCAACCGATTTGTCTGAACTGTTTTTCAGACAATAACAGAGTCACAAGGGTTATGTTTATCTTGTGACCAGTCCTACCTTAAAAGCCCCAGTGAATTTAAGAGCCAAGAAGATCTGCTTCATAAACCCCTGATGTTGGCTGTCTGTATTGATTGCTGTTCAAGAAGCACATGACCATCAGTAGGAGGCTGAATGCTTGCTGCTATCAGTCCCCAAGAGACTGAAGCACAAATGCATTCATTGGCCTTGGTATTTAAAACACATTAGCTGTTCACAACCAATGACCCACTTTGACAGAATGAACAGAAAATTCATCAATAGTTAGTCTAGAGGAGGCTCGGAAAGTTAAAAGATTTTTTTTTTTTTTTTTTTTTAAGCAAACCAAGCGAGTTTGGGGCTTGCAGTGTTTGCTTCAAATCAAGACATTTTCAATTCTGGTATATTTTAAAAAACATGGCAATACATTAATACAAAATAATGCAGAGACTCCATGATTTTGCATCTGCTCAGGTAAAGTCATGCAGTATCCACAAAACAAAGCTCAAACATTAACTGATTTTTGGAAAATTGCTACATTTTTCGAGATTGGGAACTAGTCTTCACTGTTCATTTACATTTAATTCAATCATTTCATCTTTAATTTCAAACTATCACACTGGTATTTGAAGTATGTTGGATGCTTAGACACTAACAAAAATTATACTTTTGTTCTATTATTGTTACAGTAATTATTATGTGATTTACACATACATTTAATTACACTTGGTATTACATGTTTTCAATGGTTACTTTACATTAAACAAATGCCTCAGAGAAATGATATTACAGGTATTTTCTTTTAATGTTGAAATCAGGGACCCCTGATGGCTCACAGTGATGTGTTACACACTGATTACACCTATACAGATTAGTGTAGAAAATTGGGTGTAAAACGTAAAACTTTTGATCATGTTATGAGTAGAACAGAGTCTGGACCAATAAGCAGAGGCAGAAGTCCCAACAGTTGCCATAAAAGTCTTTATTGTCCAAAAAATGAAAAGAAAAGCGAACTAAAAATCAATAGACACGCTAGGAAATAGTTTTCCAAAAAAACAAACTAAAAGCGCTTGATTCACTAGGTTGAACTACTTCAGAAAAAAATCAAAAAACCAAGGTCCACAAGGAGAAAAATCCACAAAAAAGAAGATCCACAAGGAGTAAAACAGGGAACACAAGAAAACAACATTCATCCATCAATCAATTTTCTACCACTTCTCCGAGGTCAGGTCGCGGGTGCAGCAGCCCAAACAAGGAGGCCCAGACTTCCCTCTCCCCAGCCACTTCGTCTAGCTTTTCCGAGGGGTTCCCGAGGCGTTCCCAGCCAGCCAAAAGACATAGTCTCTCCAGCGTGTCCTGGGTCTTCCCAGGGGCCACCTAGGAGGGACGTGCCCTGAACACATCACCAAGGAGGCGTCTGGGAGGCATCCCAGCTAGGTGCCAGAGCCACCTCATCTGGCTCTTCTCAACACGGAGGAGCAGCGGCTCTACTCCGAGCTCCTCCCGGTTGACAGAGCTTCTCACCCTATCTCTAAGGGAGAGCCCTGCCACCCTGCGAAGGAAGCTCCTTTCAGCCGCTTGTACCCTTGATCTTGTTTTCTCGGTCACTACCCAAAGCTCATGACCATTGCTGAGGGTAGGAACGAAGATCCACCGGTAAATCAAAAGTTTTGCCTTTCACCTCAGCTCTCTCTTCACTACAAGGGATCGGTGCAGAGTCCGCATTACTGCAGATGCTACAAAGATCCACTTGTCAACCTCCCACTCCATTCTTCCCTCATTCGTGAACAAGACCCCGAGTTACTTGAACTCCTCCACTTGGGGCAGGATCCCCTTCCCAACCCAGAGAAGGTACTCCACCCTGTTCCGGCTGAGAACCATGGCCTCAGATTTGGAGGCATTAATTCTCATCCCGGCGGCTTCACACTTGGCTGCAAACCAATCCAGTGACAGTTGGGGGTCACAGACTGATGAAACCAACAGGACCACATCATCTGCAAAGAGCAGAGACTAAATCCTAAGGTCATCAAACTTGACCACTTCAACACCATGGCGGTGTCTAGAAATTCTGTCCATAGAAGTTATTAACAGAATCACTGACAAAGGGCAGCCCTGGCGGAGTCCAACCCTCACTGGAAACGAGTCCAACTTACTGCCAGCAATGCGGACCAAGTATCGACACTGGTTGTACATGCGGATTGGTTGGGCAAAACTCCCATGCACTCTCAAGGACCCTGCTGATGGTGTAGAGCTGGACCACAGTTCTATGTTCAGGATGAAAAACTTATTGCTCCTCCTGAATCCAAGGTTCGAATATCCAGTGGACCCTCCTAAACCTAACCCTAACCCCTAACGCTAACCATAACCCGAAGCCCTAACCTAAATCTAACCCTAACCCTAAAACCTAACTCCAATCCTAACCCTAAACCTAACCTAACCCCTAACCTGAACCCCTAAACCTGAGCCTAACCCCTAACCCTAGGCACCGAACCCTGACCCTAAATCCTAACCCTAACCCAACCCCAAGCCTAACCCTAACTCTAACCCCTTACCCAACCATAAGCCTAACCCTAAACCCTAAACCTAACCCAAACCTTAACCCAAAACTAATCCTAACCCTAAGCCTGAATAGACCTTACCAGGGAAGCTGAAGAGTGATCTCCCTACAGTTGGAACACACCCTCCAGTCCCCCTTCTTAAAAACAGGGACCACCACCCCAGTCTGCCAATTAGTGTTGATTTTGTCAGCAATTTTTAAATTTAGGCTTAGTCCAATTTCAATCATCGTTGTTAGTTTTTATCATATTTTACCTCTTTGCTTTTTGGTCAGCAAATAATATAAAGTACAGTGAACCCTCGCTATAACGCGGTTCACTTTTCGCGGCTTCGCTGTTTCGTGGATTTTTCTCCATGACCAAATGTTCTGTATTTTGCAGGGTGAGGCGGGTTTATACGGGGTGCGGTGCATCACGGTCCGGACTGATTTCTGCCCTCTGGCAATTTATCGGCTGCGTCTGCACTGAGTGCGTTTATAAAGATCGCGAGAAGGGATTATGAGGCCGTAACATGTACCATATTTGAATAGCAAGCAGGTTTCTATTTCGCGGATTTCGTTTATCGCGGGCGATTTTCAGAACGTAACCCCCGCGATAAATGAGGGTTCACTGTATATAAAATCTAATCACTTATTTTCTTTCATCATTTTGATGAAAAAACACAATTTTTTCTGGTACCTTCAGTTATGGAACATGTTTTGATTGAATTTTCTACTTATTTTGAACCATAATAATACACAGACACGCAAATTTTTGCAAGAAATAAATCAACTCTATCTGAGATGAAATTGTGTCCAAGTGATCCACAGTGCTATGGCTTCCTCTTTGGAACGTTGTTCCTCAGAGTCAGCTTTGTATTTGGTGGTGCGTGCAAGTAAAGAACGCTAGATAATCTTGCCATCCTTCCTGGCTGATTGGTTGGTGGTGGTAGCAGCAGATATAACTTGAATCTGGAACAGGAGTAAATACAAATTCAGGACATATGCACAGGATCACACAGGAAATGCAGCTATTGAACTGTACAAAAACTGTATTGTCAAAACTAAATTTAGCAATACATTCCAAACTCGTACTAAGTAAGAATATAAGTAGTAATATAATTGTAGACAATTTGTACATTTCATCCATGTATGTATAGCTGCTCATGGGAATGTTTACTAGTTACTATAGTTTGCGTGCTGCTATTAGATTAGCTCAACAAGTGGCTACGGTCACTACATGCTAAAGATGCTAGCGTTGGTTAGCCAGCAGTTACTAGTGAGTCGGTTTAATGTTATTGTCAGAACGTTAAACCGACCACGTTATTTTAATGTTACGTTGTAAACAGCCACCAAACTTTTTGGTGATTTACCACGATAGCGACGTCTTTGCGGCGAACTTGGATATGTCTATTCAGGTTTCTTGTGCGCCCACAGTGCATTTGAAAAGGGGCGTGTGAGAGGGCAGAACAGTGCATCAAAGGAAAGAGGAAGCGAAAAACAATCATACGATCTATTTTGTCTCGTATTTCTTTGTGAACTAACATAGTTATAGGTTTTATCCCAGTCTCTATTTAGGGAATTACATTTTCGTATTGTCTTTATTAGTCAACAAAGTTGCATAAGGATTTAGTCCCGGTTTTTGTTTATTCATGTGGGATTTTGTCTCCTCTCATCTAGTTTTTGTCCTTTAAAAAATGGGCATTGACAAACATATTTTGTCATCATTTTCGTTGAGGAAATCAACACTGCTGCCAATCCAGCGGCACTGCCCCCGAAGTCCATGAAGTCGTGTCAACCACGACAGACCTACAACATCCAGAGCCTTAAGAAACTCTGGGTGGATCTCATCTAGCCCCAGGGCCGTGCCATGGAGGAATTTTTTGACCACCTCAGCAACTTCAGCCCCCAGAGATACGAAAGCCCGTCCCTGAGTCCAAAGGCCCTGCTTCCTGGAATTGAGGAGGTCTTCGAAGCATTCCTTTCACCGATCCACAACATCCTGAGCAGCACACCATCCCCACTGTATACAGTGTTGACAGTGTACTGATTCTCCCTGCACAGACGCCGGGTGGTGGTCCAGAACCTTTCTAAAGCTGTCCAGAAGTTGTTCTCCATGGCCTCACCAGACTCTTCCCATGCCCATGTCATTGCCTCGGCAACCACCGTAGCTGCACTCCGTTTGGCCTGCCGGTACCTGTCTGCTGCCTCAGGAGTCCCACGGGCCAAAAAGGCCCGATACGACTCCTTCTTTAGCTTGACGGCATCCCTCACCGCCGGTGTCCACCAGCGGGTTCGAGTCTTGCCGCCATGACAGCCATCAACCACAGCACCGATTGGCCACCCTAACAATGGAGGCACGGAACATGGTCCACTCAGACTCAATGTCCCCCGCCTTCCCAGGGACATGGATGTAGCTCTCCTGGAGGTGGGAATTGAAGCTTCTTCTTCCAGGAGACTCTGCCTGGCATTCCCAGCAGACCCCAACAATACGTTTGGGTCTGACCAGCCTCCTCCACCATCGGAGTCAACTCATCACCAGGCGGTGATCGGTTGACAGCTCTGCCCCTCCGGGTGTCCAGGACATGTAGCCGCAAATCTGATGACACGACCACAAAGTCGATCATCAAACTGCAGCCTAAGGTGTCCTGGTGCCAAGTGCACATATGAACACCTTTATGCCTGAACATGGTGTTCGTTTTGGACAATCTGTGACAATCACAGAAGTCCAACTACAAAAAACCCCACGCCGGTTAAGATCGGGGGGGGGGGGGGATTTTTCCTGATCAAGCCCCTCCAGGTCTCACTGTCGCTACGAACATGAACATTAAAGTCACCCAGGAGGACGAGGAACCCCCAGAAGGAGCGCTCTCTAGTACTCTCTCGAAGGACTCCAAAAAGGGTGGATACGCTGAGCTGCTGCTTGAGCCACAGGCACAAATAATACACACAAAATAAAAGCACCAGTCTAGACAATCAAAAGAGAGCTTTCATGCACCTCATGATCTAAACACTAGGAATATTTTCATTATTATACCCTCACTAATGGTTTCCTCCCATCACAAAGATATGTATACATATTGATTCATGGAAAAATTATGTTACCAACAGGTAAAATCCACGAAGATTAATTAGTAAGAAAAGGACCCAAATACAGATTGAATGGTAATCTAACACACAGGGAGTGAGGGCACCGCTTAAATACATGAGGGTGGAGGGTGACAGTCAAAATAAACCCAGAAACACTCTGACGACAAGCGAAGAAACATGATAGCAAAACCTAAATCTATAAAAAAAAAAAAAAAAAAACATGAATCATGCATGAAAAAGCATTCGAAACCACAAATCCTAAACAAGTTCTGACATTTATCAGTAATCTTTGGCTCAATTTGATTTTTTTTCACTGACCACTCACAACCAGGATGTGTTTATCGTTGACTATATAATGCTCTACTAGTTATACATCCATCCATCATCCATCCATCCATCCATTCATTATCTATCTTTGAACGCTCTAACCCCAAGTAGGATCAGGGAAGGGGGCTTCGGCTGGGAGGAAGGGTACACCCCTAGCTCCTGGCAGGGCAAGCGTACAGAACCAACATTCACACCGACCAATTTCTCTTTCCACACCTTGCCTTGGGAGGAAGCCAGAATATCTGGAAGGAACCCACAAAGATACAAGGGAGAACATGCAAACCCCACATGGAAAATGCCCTGGGGATTTAAGCCTGGCACTTTCTTGCTGTGAGGCAAGTGCTAACCACTGCCCCAGCGTACTGCCCCTACTACGGATCTGGATAATTAGATCCAGAGGGATCTATGCAGTGATTGATCCCCATGAGGAAGACCTTCACAGGGGACAAATGTAATATCACTGGACAGCTATATTACGTCAGAGAGTCCAGTCCTGGTTCTGCTGGATCAGACAATGGGTTATCTTTAGACGTATCTCGTCTTACTTTTGCTTCACTGATCTGTTTTCATGCGAATCTAAATTGGACTACACTTCTAGCTCAGTTTGTGTGAATAATTTATGCAACCGGTGTGTCTGTCTACAGAGCAGTTAGCAGTAGTCAGACTATGAGCGGAGTCGGATCAGATCGCAGTCTCGTTCACCGTCCACATGCTCTCAGAAATCGACTCGCATTCGGAGTTCTCTGGGGCGATTTGAAGCGATCAACACGCACTTAATGTAATCGGACTAACACAGGAATTCAATTTTCTTGCGTGCATATAAACACGCAAGAAAATGACACCCCAGTTGTCAGATTGGATGACAGGAGCAAACATCAAGGAGGGATTTGTTGTCTGATTACTTGAAGTCTTTCTTATTTACCTTAAACTGAAGAGGGCAATAAATCTGGACGCTAACACCTGTCTTAAATCTGACTCTGTATTCCTTGGAACACAACAAATGCGTAGTGTGTCTTAAAACAGTCATAAAAGCAAGTTTAGACAGTATGAAGCAATAATGTAAGATTGAACAGGTCCTTCCGGGTGTGATTGTTTTAATGGTTGATATTTTAGGACTCCAGCTGCTTTGTTCTACAAACAGAATGTCTTTGAGAAATTAATCAGACTCAGACTATTCGTGTCATTATAGGTGCAAAAGTACTTGATCATAATATGAGTTGTGAGTTCAGCTGTCGAGTCATTAGCACCTTAAAAGAGTTGTGTATTTAGTGTGTTATTGGAGTATTTTGTTTTGAAACCATTTATTGTAAGAAAAAAAGATTTACAGTATTTTGTGTTTTTCATTAAGCTTCTTAAAGTTTCAGTTAGTTAAAGCAGTCAAAGCTAAGGTGAGGTTTTGTTTCATTTTTAATAAATTTGTTATTTACCTTCATATTTTTCCTTTCCATATTTTTCATATTAATTTTACGAAATGTTACTACATTTTTCAAGGGTTTTTCTTATAACCAAGTACATTTTTATGAGACACTTCATGACTCAATTTCTTAATTGTTGGAATTTTTTTTTTTTTACTTAAAAAAATAATTGCTTAAAATTACAAATTACAAAACAAACAAACTGCTCCTTGACAGCCAGCAGTGTATTCTGAATGTTTTATTTTATCCCATTTTAGCCCTTCAAGAAATTTGCACTTGATCCCAGTATTAAATAATGCAACACCTTTTTCTATTAAAAAAAAAAAAAAGCTACCTTTTTGCAGTCTTACTAGGACAGTAATGCCACCTGACAAATGCTCCCCGAAGTCTTGACTGTGGTCTGCAGGAAAGGAGTTCAGACTCGCTGTGATTGACAAGGACAAAAAGAGTCGTCCCCCTCCTGTTTCTGAATTGTCAACTGCCGCTGCAGCGTTTCAGAGGAGAGGATGAAACCATGACTTTGACTGTAAGAAGTAAAGGTCTTCCGCATGACAAGTGTGATTATAGTAATGAGGAACATCATTTGCGGGCACCAAGGTAGAGATGGTCTCAACAGAGTGTTCAATTATTTAAGGTATTACAGAGAGCTGGGCCTTTCAAGGCTAAACAGCTAACCAGTGTGACAGTATATTGAAGGTGTGTTCTTACATAATTTAGAAATAATAGCATATCTATCTATCTATCTATCTATCTATCTATCTATCTATCTATCTATCTATCTATCTATCTATCTATCTATCTATCTATCTATCTATCTATCTATCTATCTGGATATGTTGTTGATTGACAGTATTGTGTGTTTAAATGTGCATTCACTGAAATCTAAGGCAATATAATGTATATTGGTGAGTCATTTCTATATAAAGCAACACAGTTGCCTTTTGAAGCATTATTTAAATAGCAGAATATCATATTATATCTTCCATTTTAACCTTTATTAAATGAGAAGAGTAACAGCAGGATAATATTGATTAAAATTGCAAAATGAATTTCAGTGTTATTACACTGTGTGGTGGAGATTGTGAGCAGGATAGGGAGTCTTCTTTCTGGACTTTAAACGCAGCCTGATATTTGTCTTAGCCAGGGACTCCTCTGTCCCCCCCTCACACACATCAATAAGCACAGTGTGAGTAGATGTGGATCACTAGTGGGCTCCCGCACATTTCCACAGCGCTAGATTGTGGATGGGTTTCCACGCCAGATGCTGGGCACCCTGAGCTTGGGGGCATCGCTGTAAGGCGACAAAGCCAGTGTCAGGAAATAAGCACCTGTCCTGTGCCAACTGAAGTGTTAAGTGCACAAATTGTCGAGGCGAGGATGATGTTTCCGCAGGGGAGATAGCTCCGGTTGTGGGTTCCGTGTCTGGTCCTACCATATCATGATCACTCCACTCGCATGCACACATATCATCCCCATCGCTCGACTCCTGGGTGCAGCTCATGCCCACAGCCACAGTGGCAACTGTTATTTACTGGATGTCTGCCTCATTTGCTCCTATTCATCCTGGCTGGCTATCACAGGCCAAGGGGGGGGGTGTGGCCCCCTAAGCCTTATGTCACTGCTGAGGGGCAGCAGTGGAAAAATAATCTCTGACAAGCATTTGGATCATTTATTTACAGCACCAAACAGTCCCCAGCTGTATCCCGGCCCGGGTCCCTTCAGGTGTAAGTGGTGAAGGTGTCAAATGGTCTCTCTTCGCAGAAACGCTAATGCCACTCGAAGCGCTCTCTGTGAGCTGTGTGAAAGTGTAAAATGTTGGATAAATTGAGTATGCCAGGGGGATTATGACTGCTGCTGGTCATGGGCGTTTTGACCACGTCGGGTTCAGAGCATAGCTGACAAAGTGTCACTGGTAACCATTTGTGCACTACTTAGCAGCAGTCGTACAGTATATATATTTAAAAAAAAAAAAAAGAACAACAACCCAGTTTTCTGCTCCAAAACTTCTCCTCATACATTATCTTTGACATTTCAGTAATTTAAATAAAGTCAATTAAATATGTCTGTAATGCTTTCCTGAGGTCCAGTAAAATCACATTAACATATATTACAATCTATATTAAATAGTTAAAGGCAAATGATAGAAATGAATAAATAAATCTTGCAAAAAATGCAAACATTTTAAAATAACATTTAAAAAAATCCAATAATGTGCAAAGAAAAGCAAAATAAACTATAAGAACCCAATATCTATCTCTTAATCATTGAAGAAATGAAAAGAATGATATCACTTACAAAACTATTGAGTCTGCTGATCAGATTACACCAGACAGGAGTTTGCTCCTCATTCCAGTCAAACAAAAGTGTACTTCTTAGTACCAATTATAAAGGCAGCTTTGTAGTTCTTATTTCTATATCAAAAATTTTGCTTTATTAACCCAACAATCAAAAACATGTCAATGTCTTCCTGTTGTCAAATGCTTTCAACGTGTATTACACCTATAATTGGGATTTAATAAATAAATAAGTTAAAACGCAGAAGAAACAAGAGGGCAGAATTAAAAAGTAAAAAAGATTTTGAAAACATTTTTTTTTAGTAGAAAATTGAAAATACAAGACACCTTCACGTGAGCACCAACCTGGTACACTGTATACCTACAGTATATTATATCTGCTGCTTCTTCAACTTGGCGAGATGAAGTCGTGTGTTTTGCTGCCATCTGCTGGAAAAAAATTGTCACAACTGTTTCATTGCCTAACCAAAGAGCTAATTCACAATTAAATAACTTCATGAATTGATAAAGAGACAAAAGAGACCCATCAATAAAAAAGAAAGACAAGAACAATAGATTAAAATGATCAATATATTATTTACAATGGAACAGAGATCCTTAATAGACTATACATTTTCACTTACAGTATGTGCAAGTGTGTTTTTATCTTGATTTAACTATTTCAGGTTATATAAATATTCTGAGACCTTGTACCATTCAGCTGGGAGTGCACTAATAATTACTATTGATAATTATTGACAATTTACAAGTCTAAGTGAATTACAGATGAATGCACACTTATCAGATCTCATCGCAATAAGCACAATAGATGTTTTATTCAGCATTTCAGATTTATTTTATAAAAAGCTTCATTCAAAAATGGCAAAAAACAGTTTACAATTACAAAATCTAAGAGTGCAAAATATGTTCCACATACACTTTAACAAAAGAACATGATTTCATGCGTTTGAACAAAAATTAACAAATCACGTGAGTACAGTGAAAACTGTTCTCACCCGGGCCTGTGGTACACACACACACTAGAACTTACTGCACACACTCAGAACAGGAAGAACAACAGCCAATCATGCCACTATGTAACCTTGAGATATAGATTTATATATGGTACACTCCACAAAGATACAACAGCAGAGTGGGGCTCCTATATTCTACAACAGAAGAAAACTACAAATATATCAGTAGTTTATATGAAGTTATGCGTCTGAGCCATTTGTGCACGACACTTCGTATATTTGTCTAAGCGTTCCCATACTGAAAGAGTTACATGTGCTTTTGACAGTTGTTGTATATGTAATATGTCCTTTAAAGACTTATGTTTATAGAAAATCGATTTCAGGCTACGACAAGAGCGATGACTACACTGTAACACCAACAAGTGTTAAGGGAGGACAGAAAATATTATATTATCACGGATAAGTATGCGCCACTCAGTATAAATACTGATTACTGCAGGAGTATTGTCATGTGCAGATGTAGAAACAGTAAATGAATGAACAGATTAATGTAGAAGTGATCTACAAGCAGGCCAGAGAGCACAATTCTGACCTTCCTTTTAGAATCCTTAAAATCAGAATGTTATACACACATATACCTCAGACATTTGAATCTTAAATTAAAATTCTGATTTTAAGTCAAAAGTCTAAATTCAATTCTGTCTTGAAAGTAAATAAACCAATGATCTTCTGCAAATATTAGCTTAATTAATTTAGTTAGATAAAGAGCAGCAACCCTGTGTGCCTGAAAAGCACATATGTATGCATCCCTGCAGCTCTGAGAAAAGTCCAATGACTTTAAAATGCAAATTTATCGAACAAACTTTTGTTATAGTAAAGACCATAATTC
>BJFM01000482.1:2761-32207 GCA_016586285.1 Arothron firmamentum | reverse complement strand
ATTCACCATGTGGGAAGGAAGCCAGAGTACCCAGAGAGACCCCAAACAGACATGGGGAGAACAAAGAGCACTGAATATTGATATAACATATATTAAAAGTGATGCATCAAACTGTCAAAATTAAAGCCTAAAATATAAGCTATGATTTGTCTTATTGTGTTGTCAGAGTTTGGTGGATTTGGTTCAGTAAGTGGGAAAATAGAGATTGAGATCAAGATTAACCATGAAGGGGAGGTGAACCGAGCCCGGTACATGCCCCAGAACTCCTGCATCATTGCCACAAAGACGCCCACCTCAGATGTGCTGGTGTTTGACTACACAAAGCATCCATCCAAGCCAGGTTGTATCTCAGTGTACGTCGGAATCCTCCCTCCAGTAATTCACATGTTGCTGATGTAATGCGTGTGTGTGTCTCAGATCCCAGTGGGGAGTGCAGTCCCGATCTGAGGCTCAAGGGCCATCAGAAAGAAGGGTATGGCCTTTCCTGGAATCCTAATCTCAGTGGCAACCTGCTGAGTGCCTCTGATGACCATGTATGTAACTGCAAATTAGCTCATGCTGATGAGGACTTTAACCCATGTGGAATTACACCATCTGTTTGTTTAGTTGAACACCTGACCAGTTTCCTGCTTAGATGTTCCCAGTCCTGAATGATGTGAAGCACTTCATTCCAGGTGTAGTTGGCCCAATTGGCCCAGTCTTTCTGAATGGAAAGAGCTTGATTCCTAGTGGCCCTCGTTAATCAAACCGGCAGAAAACTGTGCGCACGGCCATTTTCAGGAAAGGCTCGACATCTGTCAATCTGGACGTGAGCGTATGAGTCGCTCAAATCTCAGGTCAGACATCGTGTGTGGATTTGTGGTGCAGCACAGCGAGATCTTAAAAAATGTAAAAATAATAAATAAGACTGGTCCTTAAGCACAGGCAGTCACATATTCCCAACAGATTAAGGCGTAAATGAATATCACTGAATAAATTAAATGAATATTTAGTTTTTATGGAAGCGCATGCTTCCAAACTGCGCGTCCTTGTTTGACCTCCACCTCAGACTCGAGGGGAACAACTTCCAGCTCCAAAAAGTTTTGTTTCTTTCTCCGGTTTCTCCTCTCAACGTTTAATTTCAGTAAACGGGGCCTCTGAAACATGAATATTTAAGGCAGTAACATGTTAATGACCATCGGTTTCTGCCGCCATATTTATCTAGACCCGTCGATTCCTACACTGGGATTGGCCATATACAAAATTTTCCTGAATCCCACGTGTGTCTTTTCCTACCGTGCCTCCTGCACTCAGATCTGCGCACGTTTCTAGGCAAGATTGATAAATGAGGGCCACTGTGTTTGTTCTAACCAAGCAACAGCACACTGGACTTGACTCATTTAATCAGCTGCTCTGAGTCTTCAGTCAGCTGATGGGTCAAACTGTGTGTGCTTGGTTGCTTGAATTAATCTCTTAATCAAATCAAATCTCTTAATCAAATTTCAGTTGCTAATGGTCCAAGTCGTTTCTAAAACTGCTGTTTAACACTGGTGTGAAATTCATCTCCATGTAGTTCATTTTTTTGACTTTTTATTCCTACTTTACAGCCAATTGTTGTAACAAAAAGCACATTTTTTTTCCTCAGACAGTCTGCCTGTGGGATATTGGAGGGGGGCCAAAAGAGGGCAAGGTTTTGGATGCCAAATCCATCTTTACTGGCCATACTGCGGTAGTGGAAGATGTTTCCTGGCATTTGCTCCACGAATCCCTGTTTGGCTCAGTGGCTGATGACCAAAAACTCATGATGTAAGTAAGCCACGGTGCTGGTAACGACTTGTTCCAGTCTGCCATGTTTCCTGACTGTCTTCACGGTTCAGATGGGACACTCGATCTAACAACACGTCAAAAGCGAGTCATTCCGTCGACGCTCACTCGGCTGAGGTCAACTGTTTGAGTTTCAACCCCTACAGCGAGTTTATTCTTGCAACTGGCTCAGCTGATAAGGTAAACGTACTGAAAAACTCCATCAATAAATCAGAAATGATGTTTAAGACGTGTTCTTTCCTCTCAGACCGTTGCACTGTGGGATCTAAGGAACCTGAAACTTAAGCTCCACTCGTTTGAGTCCCACAAAGATGAAATTTTCCAGGTACCGTAAGATCATTAACTTCTTCTATGACGTTTTACCTTCAAGAATGAATGTGTCATTCGGTACGAACATATGTAAGGTTGCACTGCAGCATTAAAGGTACGCCATGATTAAAATGGATGAACCTAGATGGACTTCTACTAACTCCCCTCCCTTTACCTCATCATTATCTCCTCTCCTGGACTGTATCATGGTACCAGTTGGCCAACACTCCCCAGATCCTTGAGTGGATACTGTGTTTTTCCCAGACAAATGTGATTTTTTTTTTTTTTTAACATACCTTGTTTTTGACATACCTTGTAAGAAACATTTTATTGTAATAAAGGCTTTCTTTTTGTCCAAAACTGAGATGTAAATGTAAAAATCCAAACCGATAATGCTTTAAGTGTTGGGCTCTGAGCTATTTAGCTATTTAGCTTTGACTTCATTTTCTTTTATTTCATTTGTTTTTTTATTTGCTTAGGTACAATGGTCACCACACAACGAGACAATCCTTGCCTCCAGTGGCACTGACCGACGCCTCAATGTCTGGGATCTCAGGTAAGCATCCACAACTTGATATCGGAGAGGAACTGTTTACACGGACTTCAATATCCAAATCATTAGCCTTAATCAGACTTTAATCAGATTATGGGAGGTGGCCAAATACAAAGAAAATGTATTAATTAAATGTTTAATTGGGATTTCTGGTTTACTTTCAGTTCTTTCATATTAGCTTAAAAATTGGAATAAAGATTAGGGTTGACCCTAACCCTGACTAAAAAATTTTTTTTAATGGATTCTGTCTTCCCAGTAAAATTGGTGAAGAGCAGTCGGCAGAAGATGCTGAGGATGGCCCACCAGAATTATTAGTAAGTAATTAATACAAACCGGAGTGCACGTGATGAGGTTGACAAATCCAGTCATAATAGGTCAAGCTTACTGATTGATTGTTCCCATCAGTTTATTCATGGTGGTCACACAGCCAAAATCTCCGACTTCTCCTGGAACCCCGTGGAACCGTGGGTTATCTGCTCCGTCTCTGAGGACAACATCATGCAAGTCTGGCAAATGGTAAAGACGGTTACTCGTCATCTTTGTCCACTCTTTCACACCGTAAGAACTCTCTCTGGAGGTCTTTTCAGCACACACAACTGGGAAAGTACCGTAACCTATAGCATGTCAGATAGCTTTCAGACCTTTTTTAAAAAAAAAAAAATTTAATTTTTTTTTTTTTTACATTTTGTTATGTTTTGGCCCGAAGCTAAAATAAAAAACCCATTGCTATGGCAACTTTCCTTTCAATTTCTGATGAATATCTATGATTTATGTGGGTTTGATGGATTTGTCTTCTTTTGAGTTAATTGACCTACTGCTTTGTGCAGTCTGAGCAACTTTTTGCGATTTAGAAATATTTTTTAACATTTAACATTAGCTTGATGTGCTAAAAATTGATCAGATCATTTTTATAGTCGTATTAAGTCACAATTAAATAGAACTTAGTGACTGTAAAGTTACAACTGTAATGTACTTGTACTGCAGCACATATTCAACAGTAGTAATTTCTGGAATATAAATATACACCTTTTGAAAACTTTAGAGAAGTGGTTCAGGAACGTGCTGCATTAAGTCAATCTAAAATCTGTTAAAATGTGAACACTTGTAAATGTTTTTGGCAGGCGGAGAACATCTACAATGATGAGGAAGCAGACAGCACCCCTGCAGCAGAGCTGGAATCGTGAAGGGCCCATCAGATCCACATCCAACCCTGTGCTTCCTCCTTCAGCTCATCTTCAGCACACTGATCTGCATCCAGTAGAGATTGGGCATTTTTCAACACCTTGAAGACAACGTCACCCTTGTTGAGAGATGGTTGGATTTATTCTTGGCCCAGATCCTCAACCAGCCAATCGGCAGAGGCGGTCAAATTATGGCTACTTACTTCACATTTGACTCAATACTAACTAGGAAAAAAAAGTTTCGACATTGTGGCCAGGAGTGTTAAAATATGAAGGCCTAAAAGAAATGATTGAAACTTTAAATAATTTCATTTTGGTTCATACCTGATTCCTGATGTTTAGACATTCCATGCGGTCACTATTTTTCTAAGCGGTACAGAAACTCAGAGGCTGGATGAGGACCTAATGGAAAACCGCTGCGCTCTTATTGTGCTCAAACGTCAATAAACTTTTGTAACTTTTTAAAAACGTGTGTTGTGTGAGGTAAATGCTGGAATCCTTTCCATACACAGGCCATTTCCTTAGGAATAACACTACCATGCTTATGACAATAGTTCAGTACTACAAATCTTTATTGAAAGCATGTCTGACATCTGATAAAAGGATGAGATCATGTGGTTGACTTCACTGCGTGGGTTTCCCTCAGAACACATCTGGAAGAAAGATCACTATGGCAACAATCAGCTATGGATTGGATCTGAAATTCAGGACATTTACAGATGACAAAAGTAAACTGCGTACTGTAGATCACACTTCCACCTGCAGATGTTTGATGATCGGCCATTATTTCCGTCAAGTTGCTCACCGTAAAATGTGTCACTCCTGGAAATTAATATCCTTTTACTGAATACTTTCTCCCACTGAGCATACATAGAATCCCTCATCCCTCAACTTAAAAATTACCAAATCATTTCTCCTTAATCGAAGAAAATTACTTTAGTGGTGATCTATTCAGAAACGGTGTTAAAGGCTCTGTTTAAAACAAATATAAAAATTATACATAGTTCAGAGGCTTGATATCTGACCACTTTTACTAAGTGGAAAACTTGTACAACTAGAAAAGAGAAATCTGGGTAAAAAGTTGTGATATCTATATATTTAAAAGAAAAAAAAAGCTTGACTACTGAAGTGACTGACTTTCAAGAGTGCACAACTTTATTCATGTGGCTCTACTTTCTTTCCATAATCAGCTGATCATGCCATGAAATACTTCCACTTGGACATTTCATCTTCTGAATCCCATCCAGACTGCAATATTAAGGAGGCATTTCTGGCTTTAATCATTTTCCAGGCAGTGACGTTTAGTTCGAATCTTAAAGGAGTTCAGGAGTTTTTCGGTACTTCAACCACGGGCTTCTGACGTCACATTCTGAACGCAACTCAAAAAAGAAAAAAAAAAAACGACACTGGTGATAAAGCTTACATTAGTTGTACAAACATTTTCATATGAAAATACAATTATGATTAAAGTTGACCGGGACGAACCGTAAACAGTCTCGTCACGGTCATGTTCAGGCTGTGGCACAGATCCAGGCTGTTGTTGAGATGTTGATGGTGCAGAATTAAAGAACAGAAAGGTGAGATAGGATCTGATCTTCCCCACCTCCACTCAGTCTCGCTTCGAATTCTCCGTGACTGTTATGGCGCCGCCGTCCTCGTCAGCTGGTGGGTGCATTTCAGGGGCTCTGGGAGCCTGATGAACATCCTCCGTCTCCAAGCTGTTAGGGAAAAGATCTTTGTTGTCATCCTCCTCCTCCTCCTCCTCCTCCTCCTCCTCCTCCACCTCCTCATGCCTGCCAGAAGGTTCCAGTGGGTGGTCTTCAGAAGGTGCGGGTGTCCCCTGTCCCCCTTCCTTCTGGAGGAGGCTTAACCGGTTGTTCAGGTCGTTCCTCTCTTTCTGCAAAGCTCTGCACAAGCGTTCCAGCAACTCCAGCTTCCCCTGCAAGGCCTTGAAGTGTCCATCGCGCAAAGTTTTCTAAACACAGTGACAAAAGAAAATGGCAGACCGCTCAGTTTTACCTTTCCTCCAGAGATGCTTTGCAGACTTCAGTTTTAGGTTGTGCTATCTGCACGTTGATTTACTTTTCCATCGCATTAACATGGTTGCATCTCTTCTACATTTTAGTTTACGTCCCATGTAATTTAAATAATCTTTGAAACCGTATTTAACTACCGTAAATTCCAGACTATAAGCCGCTCCTTTTTTCCCATGCTTTGAACCCTGCGCTCTATACACCGATGCGGCTTATCTATGGTTTTTTTCTGGGCTAACGGCCTTTGGGGGAGGGGAGGGGGAGGCGCAAAAGCGAGACAGACGGGAAAGGAGACGCCAAGAAGACGCTAGTTTTCAGTGCAAATTTTAACAATCACTTTGCCTGTCGTGTGCACATCCTCATCATGGAAAGCACACGCAGAAATGCGTATAATGCAGCTTTTAAGTTGATAGCGTTCGATCTGGCTATCCAGGAGGGAAATAGAGCAGGCATGTCCAAAGTCCGGCCCGGGGGCCAATTGCGGCCCTTGTTCAAATTTTCACCGGCCCGCCGCCTCTGTTGTCAAATCAACAATATGCGGCCCACCAGCACTGTTGACCACAGTATGCACTAATCACTGTTTTGAATTTAGAAGTTTACAGTGAGCATTTAATAATGAATAAAATGTAATGTTTCGAATGAAGTGAGATATGTTTAATCTTCCCAAAAGTGTTTTTCATGACATATTTTATTCTTCATTTTTTGTGGACTTCAAATATGATTTTGGTGAAAACTTGAAAATGAAAAAAAAAGGTGCCAAAAAGTATGTCATTTGCAATAAAAAATTCATAAAATAGTTCATTTGTATTTAATGTTATTGGTTCAAAGACTGTCAGGCGGAATAGTCGGCCCCAACACATTTTCACCTTACCAAATCTGGCCCTCTTTGAAAAAAGTTTGTACACCCCTGAAACAGAGCTTCTGCAGGTCAGCTTGGTGCTAATGAATCAATGGAGAGACGCTGGAGACGGCAGCGTGAAGAACTGACTCAATGCAAAAAGAAAACGAAGGCTTTCAGAGGTAATAAAAGTAGACGGCCTGAAGTTGAAAACGTTAATTACTGCCGTGTTACAGGCACCGTTTGAGACAATCAGTTCAGGTATATTAATAAAATTTTGCAAAATAGTTCTGTGTACATATCACATTTTTCAAAGTGGACATCTGGTGTGGCCTATATAGTGAAAAATAGCGTTTTCTTTTAGAATTTAGTGGGTGCGGCTTATATTCAGGTGCGCTCTATAGTCCGGAATTTACGGTAAATGCGACGAAACGCAGCGTGGTGCTTTCAAAAATAATACGTTGTGACAGCCAACGTGAGCAGCATTTATCTGACCGCTCAGGCAGTTGGGACTATCTTGAGAGTGCTCCTCTTAACTGGAGAGAAAAATCGGTTCCAAATAAACTACATTTTTGCAGCGTTTAGCAGGTTTCCTTGTAATCCCAACTCAATCGCTCACCTCCTCTGCCATCTGCAGCAGGGCCTGGTTGTTGCTCTCCCACTTGCTCCTCCACTGCGTCGTCTCTTTTTCCAGCTTTTTAATCTTCTTTGTCATCTGGAGAAACACAAATGAGCAGCAGTGAGCAGGCGTGTGCGCATGCGCACGTGCACCCTCCACAGATCTAAGCTTACCTTTTCCATCTCCTGTCTGAAAGTGGAGAAGACCTCGTTGCTTTTAGCCAGGGTGCTCTGAAACTCTTCAAACTTGTCCATGTACAGCGAGAGCTAGAAGACGTGACGGATGATGAACGTGAAGCAGCTGCAGTCCAAATCTCTGCTGTTTCACCCACCCTGACTTACCTGTTGCTTTAACCGGATCTCCTGCTCCTTCATCAGCTCGCACTTCCGCCTCGACTCCGTGGCATCCGTCAGCAGCTGGGAACACCGTTCACCGTCACACCTGCACGACGTGCCTGCTCTAAGCGGAGGAGGGCGGATAAACTCACCAGGTCTCTCTCTTTCTGCTGCTTCTCTTCCACCTCCTTCATCATCTCAGTGATCCTCTGCAGCTTGGTGTCCATGAGCTGCTGCTGCAGCTCCTTATGCTTGAACATCTTGTCTATATGCTGCCAGACAGAACACACTTCTGTCAGTCTGCTCACTTCGACACTCTCCGCTGAGATTAATGTTGGTGACAACAGATGAACACATTTAACCCTTGCCAACACAAAACAACAGATTTTAAATTATCTTTAATACGATGTAAACAGGGATATTACCGGTAGATAAATTAAAATTATACTGTCCATATACCTTCTGTTTATACTGTTCATATACCTCCTGACTGTTTATACTGTTCATATAACTCATGACTGTTTATATTGTAGTTTAATGTTGTTTTTTTATTTAATTCAGTTATAGTAGTTTAGTTTAATTATAGTAGTTTTATTTATTCATTCATTTGCTGCACCATGGGTCCGAGATGACTGAAATTTCACTTATGTCGTATGTTGAGCATGTATAGCATATTTAACAAATAAAGTTGACTTTGACTTTTGAGCTAATAACCAGGAGCATATAACCAGGTGAGTTTACGTTGGCAGCCTCACCTCCTCTCGTAGCTCGTACTGCTCAATAAGTTTCTTGAGCTTGTCGGCCAGTTCCATGTTCTCCTGTCTCAGCTTGGTGTTGTGGGAACTGTGCTGCTCCATCTGCACCTCAATATCACTGAGGGTCATCTGGAAGTGCAGCATGGCCTCCTTCCGCTGCTCCTCATACTCCCTTGACCGCTGGGCGTTTTCTTCCTGTAGGAAAGCGGTAGGGTTTCAAACACAGGGGAAAGCTGCACTATTTACCCTGAAAAAAGAAATCTCAAAAAGCTACATAAAAGCTTTCCTCCCGGGTTGGGACGGTCATGATTGTCGGTGCGGTACAGCAGACGCAACTTTGATTAAGAGGTACCTTCAGGGTCTTGTTATGTCTCTGCAGCTCCCGACACAAACTCTCCAACTTGCTGCGAGCCAAGATCGCCTTGCTGTGATCTCCCTGTAGGTTGAGCTTCTCCTTCATGATCTGAGACTGCTTCTTCTGAATCACCTTTAACCGCTTCTGCATGGAGCGGCTCTCCTCCAGCTGTGGACAACATCATCAGATACGTTTGTGTTTTAATGTGTAAACTTGCAGTTTTCCCGCTGTGAATACCAAAGCAAACAACATAAGATGACCTCAATTTTCAGACATCCAAAATGCATAAAGTCTAAAATGGAGTTTTTTGTACCAAGAAAGAAAATCATCCACTACTGAGCCATGGTCAGGTTAAAAGAACCACAGTAATCTGGGATTTAAAGCGTGAATTCCTGCAGTTGCTTTGTTACTTATGGGTGAACATAGATGACCGTCCCAAAAACACTAATGATTCACTTTCTGGGGATCATTTGTTTAAAACTCACTCAACATATAAGATTTGGAGCAAAGTCACAGGTGAATGGTGAGTTTTTTCCCCCAAAGGTGAGTGATTGGATTCTTTATTGATTTTAATCTGTGTCTGTTGTTGAGGCCTCTACTCTTCATTACATTACTTTGCTCAAAACTGGCTCATGCAACAGGAAAATGGTGCAAAACACACTCGCAATTTTAAAACAGAATATCTGACACAAGAGTCAAAGGTTTTTGAAAAGCCTGGTCAAAGCCTAGACCTCAGTCTAATGCTGCTGTGGGACCTTAAGAATGCTGAACATGAGCGAATGCTCAAAAACCTCAGCAGGGTACTCCTGGAAACAGGAACAGCGGATCTATACGATATCATAATGATGGTCAGTGCTAGCTCCTTTAATCTTTCTATTTTCTTTTAGTAATGGCAGTGGAGAAACTGCAGTGTTCAGGCAAGTAGAGCAGGTACAACCAACAAGGTCAGAGATGCCAAGGAGCTTAATGTTAATTCTAAAATATATCTGGTTTTTTTATACACTTTATGGTTTTGGATCCCTTATTTTGATGATATTTATAGGTGTGTGGGAACAGCCAGTATGTGTGTCTAAAAGTGGCATTTCACAATGTTGTTCAAAGATTTCCAGAAATCCATCTTACCAGGTCAGCATATTTCTTGCATAAAGCAGCTAATTTCTCCTCTGGGGTGGCCAGAGAGTTCAGTGCCTGCATCAAGAGAACAACCTCCTTTCCTGAAACAAACAGTCAAATAAGAGAAGACAGACTGGCATCATTCCCAAGAATAATTTCCTCTTCCACAGTTGGGATGCAACATTCATCACTCAATCAGCATATTCTCAAGTAGTTTTGGAACTAATGGAACAGGAAGTGTACCAATGTATATTTGCTGTGTTCTTCATAAAACTACTGTTTTGCAATAATTTAACATTAAGAATGTAAAAGCATCACATTAGAAAGACTGCCCTTTCAAATACTTTGCCCATTTGGAATACAACTTCCCCTGAAGCCAAAGCTGTTCAGTCAATAATAAGAACAAAACGGAAGACAGAACACTGGTTATAAACTGCCAGGAGGTTTGTGTAAAACGGCACATGTTTGAATAGAGTCAAGTGGACCTACCAAAAGCCTTGTCCTCTCCAGACTTGGAATCTCCTCCAGGGTCAAGCTCAGATTCCCCCAAATCACTGGGACTGCCCTCTCTGCCAGGAGTTTCCCCCCTCTCCTCCTCGGCACAGCACAACCCCAAACGGAACTCAGCAACCTCCTGACGTCAGACAGTTCAGTTGGAAAAAACAAACAAACAAACAACAAAAAAAACAACAATATCAGACAATCATTGACACCTTCAACTGTAGGTTTCACTACAGCTGCTTTACAAGTATTCACAGGAAGCTTTGTGGGTTCTGAGCCAAAGCTTAGTTTTAGAACAGACAAAATATCACCAAATATGTTCTTTTAACAACATAGTCTGCCTGAGTATTTTATTCAAGAATTTATACAAATGTAAACATAGCAAAGTGCAATGACTGTTTTTTAAATATTCTGAGAAGGTAAAATAACTGAACAAAGCGAAACCCAAACCCAGTTTCGTGGTCATTTTTAGTGACTAAACTAAATTTAAAACCGAAATTTACCAACTGACATCTGCAAGTTAAATGTAATAGATTATGAAAAACAAATGCCATAAAATGACGGTGTCTACCTGGCAGAGACTTTCCAGGTCCGGTGGAGAATCACTACCTCCCACTATACTCCTGGAGGCCATATCAATCTCACAAACCTCTGTCATCTCTTTTTGTCCTAAAAGGTTGCGGAAAATATAATACAGTTAGTATGAAGGACAATTACACAAGGTTGTTGTTGTTTTGTTGTTGTTTTTTTTTTTTTACCTAAATCAATAATCAAGTGAGATTGTGTCTCAATTCACATCTCAATTTACAAAGTTCTGAAAAGCTTGGGAAAGACACCTCTGTGACAGCAGTGTCATCAGCGCTTGGTTGTCATGGTAACTTGTTTAAAAAGAATAACACTGAGTATCACTGGTAAAATCCCTGACAAAGAATGTACATTTAAAAAGCAGGCATGCTCTGCTTATGATATTATTTTTTGTTTTTTTTCCGTTGATATCCCACAGCCAGAAAAACACCAAGTTAATTCACAAAAATTCCTTGACTTTGGCAGTGACTGAAAGTCTGCATAAGGTCCCAGGCATACCATCTTAGATGCCCACTGCTGCTCAGAGACGTAATAAAACAATGTTTATATCCATCCCAGGTACGCGCTGCTGTGTGTATACAAAATTCCCAATTTCATTTTCATAATTTGATCAGGGTGTCTATGAAGATGTGACCAGAAGTGACGTAGCCAAAGATGAAAAGGAACAGAAAGGCTGACAAAAAAGAACTGAGTGAGGGAGAGGATAAGAATGAAAATGAAATGGTGGAGGGAGGAGCAGAAAAATAGGATGTGGTCACTAATGGTCATCAGCTCAGTAAGCACAACTGATCTTATACCAAATTCACTGGGAAATAAAAACATAAACAATATTATAGAGACATGAAATAAACTACAACAAAAACATGTAATAACACACAGCCCAAAAGAATTTCGATTTGTAGGTGATACCTGGATCCACTTCCCCACACTTTTGAAAGGGTGGGTCCGCCACTGCCCCCAGCGGCCATAAAAACTACATGCAAACGTATCAAAAACTGTAAGGAACTCAAACACGTATTCCAATACGAAAATCGAAGCTAAACATATCAAACCTACAAAAGGAAAACAAACTTGGGGTTAATGAAGTATGTATTCTGCTTCTTATCTTGTTAGATACGTTCAGGTAGGATGTGAGGAAACCAGGAACAAGGTTAACTTACAGACGTCCTTCGAATACGCGACAGTTTGGCCTTAAAATGAAAAGACGTGAGTGACTGTGGGGAACCGAGGGAACGGATCATGGTTAAAAAATGAGCCCTATGCCATCAAAACCACCCCAGAAGATTGCTACAAAATAAATAAATAAACAAACTTCCTTCAAACCTCAAAAAAAAAAACTCAACATTAACTAGATGGCTAACATTGAGCTATTAATAACAGACCACACTGAGCTAACTAAACATGGATCAAATATACGCAGTATTCCTGAAAACACATTAACTGACTTTAGATGTTTATGGTATAAAGATGCTTAACGATTTCAAAAGTTCAGAAATATCGATCTTCAAGTAATAAAGTCTAATACCTGAAATGAAATAAGGACACACACAATTCTGTATTCAAATATTTCTGAAAACGCGGATTTAGCCGTGTATTTTGTTCGGATAATAACGTTGCCTACAATGTCACATTTGTTAAGACTATTATGGCGTTTAGTCAGGTAAGCAGAGCGGTACACATGATCATTTTAGCTAAAGGTAACGCAGATATAATTATCCACGTAAATATTTGTGATTTGCAAGATATTTATACTGTGTCAGAAATCTTCTTACCCGAAGATCATCAAGCTATGCACATATGTTAACCCAGACAACATAAGGCAGCTGAGATAAAGAGCTAAAGTAATATTTGTTCGCTATTTTAGCTTGGCCATCCTGTGCTAACAGCTTGTCGTTCGCTAACATTATTAGCTCCCACAAGTAAACTTTCTTCGTTCATTATTTGTGATAATAGAGGTAAACGCGTTGGTAAATATTTAACACATAATATAATGAATTTATGCGAAATGAAGACAATACAAAACTAAATAACCTGCACGTTACAGGAGAACATACATGCGTGTTTTCACGGCTGGTTGATGGAAGAAGGCCGGATGTCAATCTACCGCTACCTGCAACAGACCAACTACAACATCCGTTTTCAACCTTTCACAATACAGACTGTTCTTATGCACATACGATGATTGAGCTCTTTTTCATAGTATTACTACTACTACTACTACTACTACTACTACTACTACTACTACTACTACTACTACTACTACTACTACTACTCTTCTTCTTCTTCTTCTTCTTCTTCTTCTTCTTCTTCTTCTTCTTCTTCTTCTCCTCATTATTATTATTATTATTATTATTATTATTATTATTATTAATAATAATAATAATAATGACAATAATAATAATAATAATAATAATAATAATAATAATAATTATTATTATTATTATTATTATTATTATTATTATTATTATTATTATTATTATTATTATTATTATTATTATTATTATTACTTCCGTGACGTTCCATTGTTCCGCCGCTAGTGTTTTTGACCACGGGGTGACAGCATTTCACACGGTCAGTATCTTTCCGCCGAATCGTTCGTCAAGCCTGAAGATACAGTAAAGCGTAACATCGCCTGAAAGTAGAGCTGAATTTAGCAAAATCTCTCATAATAATTAACTGTGCGGTAAGAAATCAAGTGTGTAATAAATGGGCCAATGACCACAAGCATACCTGTGATACCTTACCTCAGATTTTGTGGGTCCAGAATTTCTGCCTCACACCTGGCCATAATTATTCATAAATGACAGAATGGACTTCTGGATTTGCAATATTGGAAACATATCGCTTCTTGGTGTATTCGACACTTAGTCATTGTCTTGTTAAAATTTGAATTTTTAGCCCATTCTGAGATCCTGGGAGCTCCGGATCTGGATGGGGTTTTTTTTGTTGTTCTTGTTGTTGTTTTGGTTTGGGGTTTTTTCTATTAATTATGTCTCTGTACATTGTTCCATTCAGCTTTCTCTCAACCCTGATGAATGTTCCTGTGCTTGGTGCAAAAAAAAAAAAAAAAAAAAAAAAGTCTGATGCTGTCCCTACCATGCACCACTATGGGGTATTGTGATATTGTGGTTTTAGAATATTTTCTGCTTCTATCATTTGACAAGCTTTATGGAGATGCTGATCTCCAGTAGGACTAGGCATCTAATAAAATTACCAAATCTTCTTTTATTGAGGATGGTATTACTTACTAGCCAGCAAACTTGCCTGAACCCCATAGTTCAGGTCATCTATGGGCTATTGTCAAGAATAATAATATTCTAATTTCCTCAGATAACAAACTTTGGGTTTTCATTAACCTTTTCATCTAACCTGTCAGCTCTAGTAGGAAATGCTAGACTGTCCTCTCTTAATCTAAGACCCTCCAGGAAGAACCTGCCTACTTGCTGGAAAATTGGATTTAAAAATTAAAAAAAAAAAAAACTATTGTAAATTGGTAGTTTATAATAATGAATCGTTACCAACGATATTTTCCATACACAGACAAATGCGTGGTCTGATTCATTTTTTATTGTTTATATGGCAATGACTGAAATAATCCTCCGTGAAAGCTGATATAGTGGATCATATTGCACAGGCGCGTACACAGAGGCAGACTAGTTTTAACTGGGGGTGACTTTATTGCACTGACCAATGAGTATTGGGCTTTTTGTTGCAATCAGAAAGTGATTGGCTCCGCGCATCACACTGTCATTAAATCGACAGATGATTGGTCATATGCCTGAAATGACCCATAAGGCCCGCCTATTTTCTCCGTTCGGTGGGAGGAGGGTTTTCATCGGAGAAAAAAGAAGCTGGAGAAAAATATCAGAGTGAGATTTGGCAAGAAAAAGGGCAATCAGGACTTCTTTACCGGATTAAAAGTGGATTTTTCAAAACGGAGAGTGAGCGGCGTCCTCAGCGTTTTTTCACGGTATGTTCTCATGTGGTTGATAGTTTGCAGCGAAGCAAAGGTGTAGTCTCATGTGTTCTGATGCATTGTTGCTCACAGTAGATGAAAAGCTCTGGACTTCACACGCTGGGCTTTTTCCTTCTAAAAGTACCTCCAGTGAGGTAAAGAAAGTGACTTTTACTGGCCATTCACCAAGTTGCCTGAGGCAGAGATTTTACAGACATTCTCAATCCATATTATTGAAGCACTTTTTTTTTTTAACTAATTTACCACAACAGGCGCCACAGCTGCTAAAAACTACACTGAAAAAGGTAATTCACAGAAAGATGGTGAGATGTTTGTCATCAGCTGATTAGCATCATGTAAATGTATAGTTTGTGATCAACTATGAGTTGGAACACTGCATAAAAATCACACAGCATATAGTGCAATTATATATTATTTTCATATCGTGTTAATATAAAACCAAATTCAATTTAATTTGATGCTAGTAGGTTACTGGATGTAGGTCAATCGTTTTTAACTAAAACTATTGATCATTTAGTAACGGTAGATCCACAGATTGTTGTCATGGAGCACAAGAGAGATTTATTTACTTTCAGGCCTCTTTTCAGACCTGCAAGGTCTGGGTTACCCACCGTAGCCTGTCTCCAGACAAGCTCTTGTCCTGTCGAGTTGTGGTCTTTTAACTATCAAGTGTACCAAGGAATGTGTGAACATTGTGTTAGTTTCTCACATGTCAGAAAATTTTCGGATTCAAATTTTGTTTTTTGCGGCATTAGGACAAAAACTTGCATGTGTTCTCTAATGAATTAAAAACCAATACCTCAGAATGACAAGGAGAAGTTTAATTAAAAAAGAAAAACTAAAATATTGCATTGCCCTAAGTTTTCTGACCTTGACCGTGTGCTTAATTCACTTGACTGGAGGTGATTTAGAAAGACAAAAACCTCTCAAGGCCTCAGCTAACAATGAATACCAGAGTACCAAACAAGTCTTTAAGGCTACAGAATCAATGTAACTGCATCATTTTGGACTGGAAGTTTGGAGCAACCAGGCCTCTGCTCAGAACAGACCATCCAGCCAAACCAGCCAGGTTTTGAAAGAGATGTGACCAACAACCTCCTGGTCACTCTGGCTGACAGGTGTCCTCAGGTAGGACATAGGATATCTGACATCTGAAAGCACAAAGATTCTCCTCTCTGATGGAGCCAACACTTCTCTTTTTCGGCGGCCCTACACAAACGCATGTGAGGGTGTAATTACGACTGCCAAAGATCTTCTAACTGAGCACTGAGGAAGGAGCCAGAATGCTTTTGTCCATGTGATATCTTTGTCACTCTGGAGCAGAGGTCATCAGTGCACTTATTTGTCCTGTGAAATGGGCCTCCAGCAGCTTTCAGTCCTACCAGTACAGACAACCGCTTTCACCTCCAGTTTCCTTCGGCGCAAGAAGTTGTCCAGTAAGACACAAAACCCTGCTGGACTGCAGCCAAGCGTACTGAGTACGGATTAATGTGAGAATTTATTTTTTATTTCAGCACGAGGCCGCGACATAAATATGTATAACGTACGTGGTCTCCAACACCTGTCAGTGCTTTTCATTTTCCATAAGCGGCAATCATCTGGTATTTCAGTTTAGTTGTTGTTGGCTCTGGGTTGGCGGTCAGGAATAAGATGACCAATATCTCCTCATTCAGATGGGGTTGCAGATACGAGAGCTCTATTTAGTCCCCACAGGCACCGATGGTGTGGTTTCATTTTTAAAGGCACAGTTATGTTTAGTACAGAACTGGGACATTAAGTATTGTGCAAAGAAAAGGAAATTTCACAAACTATATGAATATATGATACAACACATTGATTTATTAGAAGTAACTCGATGTTGGCTAATAATCATTATGCATATTTGTAGCTTTCTGACGAATTACTGCCTATATATGGTCCTGAACTAGCATTTTAATCTTAATAAGATGTGTAACAACTGAAGGTCTTAAATCTAATTGGTGCTTATGAAAAGCAACATTAATTTTTGTCTTTTAGAATTAAAATAATTGAGTAGGAAACGGTGTTTAATTTTCAAATGTATATATAATAATAATATAATATGAAGATGTTTTTGTTTGTAAGTAACCTTTTCTTTATGTAGATTTAGATCAGAACTCGTTCATTCTCGTTTCTTAAACTCATCATTATGATGTATGTTGATTCCGCAAGGCCTGGGTCGTGAACCTAAATCTAAACCTGAGAGGCTATTTCATAATGTTAATCATACAGTGTGGTGGGGATAATTGCAGAGCACAGTTGGTCTGTTCCTTCATGCAGCAGTCCCGCTGACCTTTGTTTAGCGGTCTTCCTGTGTGGAATCTCAGCATCCTGTTATTTCCGCTTTTCCCACCCCGCGACTGTCAGTGTCAACCACTACTACCTCCTTCTAATCACTCTCCAGTCACAATATTGGATTGCGCCCTTTGGTGGAAACGCTCTGTTCTTTTACAGCTGGAATGCTGCATGATTGACAGTGTACCTTCAGTCATCCTGGCTGGTGAAACACATTCCAATCCCCTCACACTGTTTACTTTGCTGTTAGAATCCGCCTTCCACTCAGCCTTTACTTTCTTTTTGCTTCCTCGGCTCGCCCTTCCCTTCCGTCTTCTGTTTTTTTTTCCCCCCTCTGTCGTTCGTTGTTGACGTTCTTGTCAGCAGGACATCTTGCCATTGATTTACAGGAACATCAAAAGACCAACTCTTGTTGTTATGTTGCATTCTTGCCATCACTCATTCAGCCTCTCTGGTATTGATATTTCTTTAGCGTTGTGACAAAGCATATTATAATTGTTTGCAGGTCAGGTGGGGATTTTGAAATTGGGTTTTTTTTAGATTACTATTTACTGAAGACTTTAATCCTGAGAGATTTATTATACTTACCTTGGGCAGTTTTTGGAATCTTTGCCATCTTTTCTGCTCTCTAGCATTTTGCATTGTATTGGAAAATATGGAAAATTGCATGTGGGAACATTATTTAACAACAGTAAACGTTATATTCCTTATTGTTTCAGAGACGTGCAAAGACATTTTGCAAAAACATATCAGGTAAACACCTTGTTCTCTCAATGCTTTTGTGCAGGCAAAGTTCCCTCAACAATATTTTGGAAGCTTAATAGAAGGCCGGCATTAGTGTCACACAGTAATTTCTAATCTAATCTCTATTTTTCACACTTTTGAAATCATGCGCTCATTCAGTCTCCATTAACAACTCATTTTTAATTTCCAGGGAAGAATGTTGCATTGTCAGATTTGTTCTTGAGACGCTGGCTATCCCACACACTGGAAGAGTGTGTGTATGTTTAGTTTTATTTGTGTTGGATGTGATAATTATGCCTAACAGTAGTGTGTGAGCCAAGGATTGCAGAAAAATCTGGTTTGCTCCAGTCAATAAAACATCCATGTTTGTCGATGTCTCAGTTATTAGGTTTTGCATTTCCTTAGTGTATGAATTTTATTTTATTTTGTGTGTCTACAGTATGTGTCAGTTTACCACAGACATACTTAACGTCCATGAATTTTTCCAATCCATGAAACATACTATACCATCCCACTTGGATGTTGTCATTGGCTGCTCCTGGCCTGTGAGTCATCTGTGTTCCAGATGTAAAGAATGGAAGTAGCAGATGACAGATGTATGGAATACAAAACTCTGAGAAATGAAAGTACAGTTCTGTCCATGCTGTGCATATTGACAGGGTTCATCAGGTAAAAGAGCAAAATTAATCTGTGTGTCAGACACCATTTTTTTTTTTATACAGTGTTAGTTGTGAAGTACAAACCATCCGTAAATGTATCTATAAAAAGTCTGCAGACCCCTGTTAAAATGTCAGGTTTTCGTGATTTAAGAAACAAGACCGAGAGAAATCATGTCAGAACTTTTCCAGAACTCTTTCATAAGGGAAAAAAACAAAATTTTTTAGAATTAATAATCAATCATATTCGAGCAAAACCACACAAGCCTACCATCTTTTGAAATGACTTTAATTAATCACAGATAAACTTCAGCTGTTGGTCATTTTCTTTGTTGCATTTTATTGCAAAGGCCATAGTTTGCAGAGAGCTTCTAAAAGCATCAGCATTTCATTATTTAACACTATAAGTAAGGAGAAGGGCACAAAAGGATTTCCATGGCAATAAATATTATACAGAAAAGTAAGGAGAAGGGCAGGAATATTTGGGAAGTTCTGGCTGAATGCTACATATGACAGTAATCTCCTGTAGTCTTTGAATGTTTGGATTAAGGGGAAGGGTGGCAAGACAGAGGCCTTTTATTATGGGGGGGGGATTCTGCAAAAAATTACATGGTCTGTAAAAACCCAGGTTTAATCACTTGGCCATCATGTTAAAAGGTGTTTTCAGCACAAAACAACACTGCGCATCACCCAAAGATCAGCATGATGGCTGCAGCATCAGGCATTTAGGTTTTCTTTCTTCGACTGGAACTGGGGCAAAATACAGCAAAATAAAGCTGTTTTCAGACTTTTCAGCTGCTGTTTTATGTCCGAATTCAGATTTGTCTACATAGAGCTTGATTTAAAAATCTTACAATGTGTAGATTGTGGCACACGTTCCCAAATTAGTATGCTACATTAATTCCCTGCCCTGAAGAGCAGTAACTTTTGCAGGAATTCAGCATAAAATATTGATATTTGCTCTCCGTGTACCCATAATTCCGTCTCACAAGTGTCCTCTGAAGAACGTAACCGAGGATCTGTGTTCTTTCATTGCCGCAGTTTTTTGTTTTTTTTTTCAGAATTTGTTTAGTCCTTTGACTGAGACCTTTTATTATTTATTAAATTGTGCTTGATGCTATCAAACATCCCATTTACTAGTTGCTCAGTTAACATCACAGCTCCATCCATCTCATTCCTTGAAAGGCACCAGATGGCGATATGCATTAGATTGCCGTATACACTTTTAGCTTAGTGGCTAACTTTTCAGAACCACATGGGGTCTCTTTTGATCTGTCAATCTACATAGTCTCTCTGTAATCACCACATTTGTCGGCTTAACATAAGGAGGCTAAAGTATGAAAACACTTAAAACAGTCTTAACAGCAACTCAAGTGGAGTTAACGTCAGCCAGATATGCCTCTTTGTTTTAAAATCTACTGCTAGCCTCTGAAATTTATCTCAAATCTCACTTTGATAATGATTCTACTTAAGCATTGATGAGTTCTACAGCGTGTACCAAAATTAATCCGGTGTACTACTCTGACACGCCCTGTGCTGAGCAGTATTAAATGGAATGTTTCCCTGGTGGGTTTGAATCAGCAGAAAACCAACATGGAAGTTGTGTTTCTGTGGATGCCACCAATCTTTGCTCCATGCTGTAGTTTCAGTGACCCTACAAAGAGATGCAGCTGCTAGCTCTCAGAAACAGGCATTAATTGTGATACATTGTAAATAAAAAGGTATTGTTGTCTTTTTTGGAACTAAGGACAATTATTTATAGTGGAAGTTGGAAGATTGTGTTCAGGTGTTGGAATTATTGTAGGATATTGGACTTTAAAAACCTCTTTGGCTCTGTTGACCCTTAATACCTGTTTCTCTCGCTACTGTGGAATTTCTCTCCTTTACCTCAGCAGCTTAAGGAATTGCAAAAGAAAAAAGTGGGGCAGAGTTCTCAGTATGTGCAGCTATCTCATCATGATGTAGCTTTTGCGCAATGCAAAATGCACCTTTATGTGATGTGCTCAAAAAATTCCAAACTAACTAAAAGTGTTGCAATTTTTAACTGCTACGAGAACTTACTAATCAGTCTCCTGTGGCCATTGTTATTTCCTTCATAGTCTTCTCAATCAAATTTGTGAGGATGCCACACGGCCGTGGTGCTCCCATGTCAACATTGCCGCATGCGCTGTAAATTGATTTTGTATTAGGGGTATTGCACATGTTAATATTGAAAATGGCTTTTTATTAAATATGTTTTTTGGTAAGACTTAGGGATATTAAGGAAGACTTAGTCATTGTTAATTCTTGCTTACTAACATGTGTATTAGCAGCATATTGATGCTTTATTATTCATTACAAAGTGCTTGTTGGGACCTCCTTCTGCATGGTAGTTAATGGTGAATATGTGTTCCCGAATCTTTTCTTTCGTAACTCTCAAACAACTTGGACAAAATACTAAATGCATTCGTCCAATAAAGAAATGGGAATTACTAAAGCCTTTTGTTCTGTTTGTTAATATCCTTGCAAGATGTGGAGGATGATGATGCAGTACCAGTATCACAAACGCTCACTCTTTTTTTTTTTTTAACATATTTAGCTGTGTCTCTGTTGTGTCGAGTAGTTTTTACTTGGACTTAAAACCATACATTTAAGAAAATGGTGTTTAATGGCAGTCCATGATGCTTGAAAGAGATATCTTTTCAAATACAGTCAGATAATTAATCTTGTCGAGCCATCTGTCGTATAAAAACACATATAGATCTCTCTTCAGGGACGGATTATACATACTGTATCTGCATCGGTGTTTGAAATCTCTCACAAACTCTGATTCCATCTCGAGCTAAACCTGAAACTAATTAGTTTTCTGCTGTCAGCAATTTTTAAAATGGAACAGCTTCTGGAGGCTATTTTCTGCATATCAGTGCGGTGTTGAGTGGATATTCTGCGTGACTGTTTGAAATAGAATGGATGATTAGTTAGAACCAGTCCGCAAGTGCTTTCCCTCTAACGTCATTAATCAGCCTTTGTTGTTTGCTGCATTTCACATGCCCACACACAGCGATGATGTCACTTAAATTTACAAAACAACAACTGATGGATCCAGATCTAGTTATTTTTTTTTCCTCATTCTGGCTCCTAATTCTGATAAGTCAGACCAGTGCAGTAAGAGAGCCAGTTTTTAAAAGCTGGATTTCATTTGAAGAAGAAATGCTTACGCTAGGAACTATTTGTAGCTCTATGGTAAATGATTCAATCGCTCAAACACATCCATTTTTTTTTCACCATTGACGCATAGAGGTTAATGTTGAGTGTGACTCCCAATAATGCATTCTAAGCAGATAGCAGCCTCTTTTTTTGCTTTTGCAATCCTACAATATATAATGAACATGAAGTACCGATACTAAACAAAAAAAACCCGAGTGAAATAAGTCAAAATCTGTATTATGTTTTAGTTTCTGCAAAATAGTCTCCCTTTGATTTGATCACTGCTTTGCACACTCTTGGCACTTTCTTGATGGGCTTCATGAGGTAGTCACCTGAAACGGCCTTGAAGGACATCCCAGAGATGCTGAGCACTTGTTGGCTCTTTTGTCTTTCCTCTGCGGTCCATCTCATCCCAAACCAACTTGTTTGGGTTGAGATATATTTGTGTCTGCGAGACCTCTTGTTGACCTCTACTGTCCTACACAGTAGAGTTTACTTTTTTTCTCAGAATTTCCTTTACTTGTCTTTTTTCCCCCCCAATTGCATCAAGTTATCTGTTGGATCTAATCACAAAATATAAATAAAGTGACAAAACTCCAAAGCCCCCCTTTTAACATTATTCCATGCATCAGTTCTAAATAAATTTGGGGACTTGGACTCAAGCAGATTTACTTAACCTTTGTTGTTCATGTTCTCTTTAATTGTCTTTAGGTGGATTGCTCATTGATGACCACAATGCTTTCTTAAATGAGCCAAGCTCCACTTCATCCTTCATCATGAACCACACCCCTAGCCCCCACCTGTCTGATGGCAAGGGCGCCGGAGGCAGCCTTCTGTGCAGCCTGGGTTTGGGGACCGACCGGGGGGTGCGCTCCCCAGACAGCCTCTCCCACACACCTAGCCCCACAGCAGAAACGACCAGCTCTAGCCCACCATTGCTACTCTCACCCGGCCTCGGAGGCATCGGTCTAGGTTCCCTGGGGGCCATGGGAGAAGGCAGCGGGCCAGACTGGGAGAGCAGGGAGGAACTGAGACTCAGGGAGCTGGAGGAGGCTCGAGCTCGGGCCGCCCAGATGGAGAAGACCATGAGGTGGTGGTCCGACTGTACTGCAAACTGGAGAGAAAAGTGGAGTAAGGTCAGCACGCACTCAATCTACACTTCATTTACATCACCATACTTTAGATTTTATGCATGATTTGCTGAATTTTATGACTTTACTGCCTTGAAGTACTCATTATTTTTGCTTCGCTTTTCTGTAATAAAGGTAGCCAACTGTTTAATTGGGTTAATTGATTCAAATATGTTAATAAGGGTACAGTGAGCTGCAGATGGATGTAAACATTTTTAACAAATGAATTCATTTCACCAGTGTTGGTCCATTGATAAAGTCTTGCTAGGAATGTGGTCAAGAGCGAATGTGCTCACCATTTTTAAATGACTTTTAATTTGTGTAAATTGTGTCTAACTCTAAAGGTTCGTGCGGAGCGTAACCGCGCTCGAGACGAGGTTCGCCAGCTGAGGCAGCGGCTCGATACTCTAACCAAAGAACTCAGCAACGTTCGCCGAGAGCGCCAAGAGCTTGCGGCGGAGAATGAGACGCTACGGCAGGGGTCGCTGCGCGGCGAGCGCGCCATTTCTCCCCCAGCGCCGCTCGCCGCACACCCTTGTGGTGTTTCGTCTTCCTCCTCCTCCTCTTCCTCTGTCCTTCCCTCCTACCCTTCCCCCTCCTCTCCGGGCCACGCTGATCAGAAACTGGGCCAAGCTGGGGATGAACCACTGGGGTCTCCAGAAGCAGAACCAGTGAGAGATGTGGACTTGGATAGACAAAGACTAAGTCAGGAAAAAGTGAGAGTTTTCAGTATGTTTCGCCTGTTCTAACGACAATGATAACGATGCTGTCAATATTCATTTTATTATAGTAGTAAGAATAGTAATAATAACGTAAAGCTGCAACATAACAACTGAAAGGCGCTGAAATCTGCACCATGTGCCGTGTACCAACCTTTTTAAAACTGAGAACTACATCAAGGGTGATTTTTTTTTTTTTGACACATACTTCCTGAATAACAACCTTGCACAGATAACGTTTAATAATTGTGATAATAATAGTAAATTAGCAATAATGAATAGAAAGACTGATCAACTGCATGATTATTGTGATATTTCTCACAATAATGATTAAAAAATGATTAATGCAGGTGTTTAATTCGAAGAGAACAATTTAAGTGTTTAGAAGGAGCTCCATGTGATGAATGCTATTGTGCAGGCAACCAGGTGCACAGGAGCACCGTGTTGGGTACTTCTGATATAAATACTTCCGTGTCTCTGGCAGGATTTGGTTACAATGGAGTCAGGAGTTTGTTCCAGAACCCCAGAAGGTGAGCTGAAGGACTGGGACAGTCGTAGCATTATCGGGTCTGTTAACCCTGCTGCATTACGCACACTGTCTGGGACAAGCCGGCAGGAACGCAACCGGCAGCTGTGGGAGGGAATCAGCACAGAGGAGGAAGACTCAGGCAAAGTGAATGCACTACAGCTTCGCCTAGATGAATCACAAAAAGTCCTGCTGAAGGAGAGAGAGTAAGAGAAGGACCATCAGGACGAGCCTGTAGCAAGGCCGCCGGATGCTGTGATTTTAAACCCTGAATGTGTCTGTGTCCCACCACGCAGAGACAAGCTTGCGCTGAATAAGTGCATCGAGAGACTGGAGGCAGAACTCAGCCAGTGGAAACTGAAATATGAGGAGCTCAGCAAAAACAAACAGGAAGTCCTCAAACAGGTGAGTAATGTCTAATAACATTCACCAGGAAATGCTGAGTAAATCCACATGCCTTTGTCTGCACTTAATGTCTCTCAGAGGGTCTATCAACTCTTTTAGATGTTAATAAAGAGTCTCAATGCATTAAAAAGATGTACGCCGTGTGACAGTATGACCACAAACTAAATTAAAGCGGCATATTTGCTGATTGTCATTTGTGACTTTGTTTATTCAGTAAGAGCTCTCTCATGAATATTGAAAACACCAACACTTAATGGTAAAATTACATGGCATCATATAATCTAGAATATTACATGGCATCATATAATTTAGAATATAATCTATTAAAAGAAAATCCCAGACATTCTCTGAAGTCAAGATGGGAGGATTTCATATATATATATATAACATAAAATATGTTTTACAATTTAAAAAAAATAAATTAATAAATTTTACTGATTGTAATCACAAGTACTTTTAGCAAATGATTCTATTTTTTATTTGTTTTTCTTGAGTACACCAAACATTTTCTCCCAAGAATTTAAATTGTATTCAACTTCATAACATAATTATTATTTTCATGGTTTTCCATCTTTGTTGGGTTTTTTTAGGTTATTTTTTTAAACATATCATACACTATAAGTCACAGATAACTGTAGATGAGGTTTTGCATAAGCATTACAGGGACGTCTCTGAAAAA
The DNA here is from genome assembly GCA_016586285.1 of Arothron firmamentum. Classification (NCBI taxonomy): domain Eukaryota; kingdom Metazoa; phylum Chordata; class Actinopteri; order Tetraodontiformes; family Tetraodontidae; genus Arothron; species Arothron firmamentum. The sequence continues at coordinate 6,893 of BJFM01000482.1, read as the reverse complement.
ATTCTGATCTTTCATGTCTTTTTTGAGAAAAATGATCAAAACCCCCATAGTGTGGAAAAAGCATGCCAACCCGTCCAGTTAAAGACCTCAGGAAAGCTCATTGGAGCCAGGTGTCGGCACATTTGGAGTCTTGTTAAGCAAAAGAGTTTCGGAGGTGGACTAGAGCAACTTTACCTGTAGCACAATGGAAGCTCATCAGTAGGGGTGAAGGAACAACCCTGAATGACACCCAAAGATCTGAAGACACCATTGGATCTGGCTAACGTCTGTGTCCATGAGGCCACAGCACGTAAAAAACACTGAACAAGCAGGATGTCGATGGCAGGACACCACAGAGGAAGCTGCAGTTTCCTGAAAAGAACATTGCTGTGCACGTGAAGTTTGTGAAAGACCTTACTGACACTCCAGTGAACTGTTTGGATAGAACTCTCAGCACTTCGTCTGGCGCGAAAACGGCACAGCATCATCACAAACACACTGTAAAGTATGGTTGAGGGAAGGTGACCCATCATGCATCAGGGCCTGGCTAGCCTGGAGTCGTTGATGGGAAGATAACAACACCAGAGCAAAGTCCACAACAGACTGGATCTAGAGTCAGAACCCAGACTTCAGCCCAGTAGAGATGCTACGGAATGAGTCAAAAACATTCACACTCCAAAAGATGTCCGAAGACCATGAGGGAGCTCTGACGGGAAGAGTGGGATAAAATTCCTCCTCAGTGATGTGCAGGTCTGATTCACTGCTACAAAAAGCGCCTGCTATTAATTCCAAGGGTTCACCTACTTTTTCCACTCTTTGAATATCAACTGAGTGTCTTCAATAAGACATAGAAGATCAGAAATGTTGTTGTTAAAACTTGGGCATAATTGTCAACACCACTCACTTTAAGTGGTGATTTTATGGCAAATCAATGCAGAAAACCACAACATTCCTAGAAAAGTCACATACTTTTTGTTGCCATGGTGATAGTTCGTCACTGTTTGACCAACCTCACATAACAACGATATGGAACGAAAAAGGGTTCTAAAATTATTAAATAGTCCTTGACATTGTTCAGTCTCACTAAGAGTAAAATCATTTAACACTTAATATTGAACAATCACATTGCTGAGCAAGATTTAAAAGCAAAATTGTTAGTTGACTACAATAACTAAAGCATTTTATCTGTCTGTGGCAAACGCCGTGTAGCTTAACCTGCTAAAAGAAATACACCAGGATGAACTGGGTCGCATTTCAGAAGACTTGGAGGATGAACTGGGAGCCCGAACCAGCATGGACAAAAAACTCGCTGAGCTACGAGCTGAGGTTTGGACCCTTTCATTCATTTATGCAAAATTACAAAAAATTCAAGGGTACAAAGTGTTTTATTCATTTTTCGGATTTGAAAACACACACGCGCTCAAACAGTAGAGGCAACCGTCTGTCTGCTTCTGTGTGTTAGATGGAGAGGCTGCAGGTGGAGAATGCCGCAGAATGGGGGCGCAGGGAGCGTTTGGAAACCGAGAAGTTGGCCCTGGAGAGGGACAACAAGAAGCTGAGGGCCCACGCCGAAGATCTGGAAGAGCAACTGACCAAGAAACGTCGACAGGCCGCCTCAGCGCTGGACAGCGACCTGAAAGCAATCCAGGGCGAACTGTTTGAGAGGAACAAGGTGGGCAGCGTGCACTGGTGTAGGGGAGGGGTAGCAGGCACCCTAAGTCCTTCTTACACACACACACAAAGCAACAGAATATAGCCAAGCTCCCGAACATTTCTGCTATATTTAAACCAACTTTGAGTGCTACTGCAACTGTAAGTTCCCGCACGGAGCCCACAGTTGACACGAACACCCGTGAGGTGGACGCTGGGGTCAGGACACAGACGGTTGATAGCTCTCAGTCTCCCACTCCCAGCGCTTCTGCTGCTGGGACAAACACAGAGGACCCAGACCCACCTGGACAACTTGTAGATTACCCAGGTGGGTCTGGGCTCCAGCCAGATTTCGGGACTTCCAGTGGAAAAGTCTGGATAATACGCTCTTGGTTAATAAATTTGCTGACCAAATATCAAGAATGGAATGGAGAAATATAGTATATTGACTTTGTATATTTTGAGTGGAAAAAACAGCCCCAATCTTATATAGTTGAATATCTCAGCATATATACATTATTGAATGAAATTATATCAAGCTAACAATAATAACAATAGAGATAATTTGATGACTTCATGCACACATTGGGCCTCATTTATTAATCTTGCGTGGGAACGTGCGCAGATCTGAGTGCAGGAATCATTGTACGAAAAGACGCACCTGTAATTTATGACAATTGCGTCAGTAACGCAACTGTTGCCCTGACGCTGCTGCTCTGTTATTATACCAGTTATTAGATACTCTGTCAATTGCCACGAAAAACTGAAGACGTTTACTCTGACAAAAAGGACAAGATTACTTAGAAAACAAACAAGAAGAAAGAAATTAAGTCAGGAAAACAGAAATAATTACACCGAAATACAACCGAAACATTAATTTGTCAGGGAAAAAACAGGTTTTATTTTATCAGGTGAAGCAAAACGCTTATGTGAAAAAGATATATTTATATTATTCAATTATATTCGTTTACTTTTTAATCTATACAGAATGTGTGGCTGCCTGTGCTTAATGACCCGTTTGAGGTTTGTTTAATCATTATTTTTAGATTTTTTTAAGATCTTGCTGTGCTGCAGCACGAATCCACACTGACTCTGACTCTAACTGAAAATGGCCGTGCGCACAGTTTTCTGAAAACCAAGCAAGAAGGCTACGCAGCCTGTATTTATTATACACATGAGTGTGTGTGATCAGTAATATGCAGCCAGTTTTCTGTGCGTGCACTAAGGATAGCGGAGCTAGTTGTTTCCAGCATTGTTGAGAATACCTTTGGTTTTAGTTACATTCCCCTCATGTCTTCTTTATTGCCGTGTCCTTTTAGGAGCTGGCTGATCTCCGCCATGTTCACTCGAAACTGAAGAAGCAGTTCCAGGAGAAGACAACAGAGCTGGCTCACGCCAACCGCAGGGTGGAGAGCCACGAAGCTGAAGTCAAGAAACTACGACTGAGAGTGGAGGAACTTAAGAAGGAGTTGGGCCAGGCTGAAGATGAGGTGGGAGCGTAAATTTGAAAATACCTCACACTCAGAAACCACTCATGATCCTGCAGTTAGAAAAAAAGTAAAACAGGACAACAGTCTTCCTGTTTAGTTCTCTGTGTGAACTTTGGATCAATTGATATGTTAAAAACAAAAGTATTCTCTATATAATTTGTGTGTTTGTGTGTGTGTGTGTGTGTGTGTGTGTGTGTGTGTGTGTGACACTATATGATTCCGTGCAACTAGCTCGATGAGTCCCATAACCAGACCAGGAAGCTGCAGAGGTCTCTGGATGAACAGGTGGAACAAACGGAGAACCTGCAGGTACAACTGGAACACCTGCAGTCAAGGTGAGAAACACAAAGTTGCCTTTATGAGTGCCGTCAGTGACATCATGCAGCCCCTCAGGTTAACCCTAACGTCACAACTAAATGTCTAATCCCGTTCCCTAACGCTTTTTTTTTTTTTTTTTTACGTCAAATGGTGTTTATGTGAAATCCATTGATCCTCCTCAATGCCCAGTGAAATATTGGCCACAACATTGTGACAAATACATGGTGTTGTGCTCCTTTATTCCTGTAGATGACCTTAGACTGGCAATCATCTGCATAGTGAGTGCAGAGGCTTTAGTGGTGGAGTTCATCTTGTGATTACTTATGGTGGTGGACAAAGAATGAAACCATCTGCATTTTCACACCTCAGTGTTTTTCCTGAAGATCCAACTAGTTTCGCTTCTGTTTTCATACACAGGGTACACGCGTCACCTGTGGTTGAGGCATCCAAACAGTCAATGGAACAAACACTTTTCACACAAGACAGTCATTTATTTAAAAAAAAAAAAAAAACTGATTGATTTTGATCTACAGATAGTAATCTAAGCTAAGATGCTAGATTGGAGGTGGGCAAACTAAGGCCCAGGGGCCACATAAGGCCCGATAAACTATTTAATCCATAGAGCCTTCACAATAATTTCTCCAAATTAAGAGGGTTGTCAGCTTGATTGGTTAGAAAAAGAAGGTTCAGACCCC
>BJFM01000481.1:537229-557158 GCA_016586285.1 Arothron firmamentum | reverse complement strand
CCCCCCCCCCAATCTTCATTTATTACGATTACTCTAATCTGGAAAGCAAAGGTTTCGCTCTGGCTTCACAGAAACACTCCTGGACCCTGTGGTGCACTCGCGCTGCATAAAAAGAACCACAGAGGAGGGGAAAAAAAAAAAGACTGAAATGAGATACAGAAATAAAGACAAAACAAACGGTGTTTGGGTGACACTTTATCAGATCACAGAAACTCATATATTTGTTGTAGCGAGAACAAAGTAATAAAAGACACCAGTAATACAAAGATCTGGGTTATTATTATTATCATATTTACAATATCACATAATGTGGTACCAGCTTAAATTGTTTATCGATTTCTTTCGTTTATCCAGATTCATCACGTCTACCTGTGTGATGCCTTCTCCTTTAACCCATTCAGTGAGTTTGTGGGGAATCCATCAAAGATTCCAGAACCACAGCTCCCATCTTAGATCAGATTAACAACAAATGAGGGATCACTTTGACGGGAAACTGGTGTTTTCAAGGTAACGAACCCAACAGAACTTGGACATGGACATGGACCAACGTGAGGCCCGAGAAGCAAATGATTTGACGTTCTAGCTTTGCGTTCACATTAGGACCTGATAGGGAGTGTGGCTTCCACTTTAGGAGAAGAAGACCACGGGGGCTGTTTTTGGACTGGAGCAGCAGTTAGATGGCAGTCACGATAAAGAAGACAGTCAGATAAAGGAGGCAGACAAATGGAGGGAAGGGATTATTGGGGCACACGGATTCAGCGGCTAAAACGCACCTTAAGCACCAGACAGGTACAATCGAGCAGCTAAAACAGACATGGTAGGTGGGGGGGGGGGAGCGAATTCAATCAGGTGCAGCAATATGCACACACACACACACACACACACACACACACACACACACACACACACACACACACACACACACAGAACACGGACAAATCCACTGTATGAATGCACGAAGGGAGCATGATGAGAAATGTAAAAGTAAGGCAGAAAGGGGCGAAGGACCCAGAGCAAAGTCAAAGCAGGAATGAGAGTGAGAAGGAGCGAGTGAGGGAGACAGAGACAGACACAGAGATGGTGGCGGAGGGGGTAGTAAGTCGCAGTGTCGACAGGTCTCCAGAGGTTGTAATATATAGCATCGTTTCAATCTCTCAGCAGCAACTACAGCCCTCCTTTTTCACATCCCACCACAGTCTGAGGAAAGAGAGATACTTCTGTCCTTCAGAGCCAAATCGGCATTCAAGATGATATAATGCGCTCATTTTTTGACATTATAGCCTCAAATCTGGATGGTTATTTGTGGCTGAATGTGCTCTCCGTCCCCATTTTCTCTGGAAACGTCAAGGTTACTATTGGTAAAGGATGGATATAAAACGCCAACATCAAACGTGTTTCTATGTTTGTCTTGTGCTGTTTCCTCTCTCCCAGAGAGGTTTGAGTCCAACGCTTGATTTATCTGCTACATGCGCCATTAATCCTGAGACCATGCATGGCTCTGCTGAATAATTGATTTCTGTGCTACTGTAACTAAATCCATCAAAACAATGACATCTTACCTCCTTCTGTATCACTTTACTTCCTCTTTACCTCCTTCCTCACATCCACCTTCCCATACCTTCATAACACTTGAGTCCTTTTAAAAACTATAAATTTAGCGCAATGCCTGCACGTTCTCCTGCCCAGGGTAGTTTAGCAGATGAAGAATATGGAGCACTTGTGTCTTACGAGACTCCACCAGCAGAGGGAGTTTCCACCGCTGCGAAGGAGGAAATGCCCCCATACACCAGGCATAAAGACGTATTTGGCAGGCTGCTCGGGCACTTTCAACACCTCTGCTGGCGGCCGAATGAGACGAGGCGCAGAGAAGCAGTGACCTCCTGAGGTGATCGGCTCCCAGCTTTCTGTCTAGACCTCAGCAAGCAGCTGCTCATTCCAAGGCAGGAGGGAACAATGACCCTTTTCTATCCTCGCTTCCTTCTGGACCCGTCGTTCTGACTTGTTTTTGCATAGTGCATTTGAAGCAATAATAATATGCTGTATCTCCTTGAATGCCAAAGAGCTATAAATCAGAAGAAAACAGACCTGCCATCGCAGTAAAAAACACAGGTCAGGTATCATTAAATAAAGGGTTGTGGAACCGATGCATCCACGCTTGCAGATGAGAGAGGGACCAATATGTCTATCTGCTCGGCTGGCCCTGAGGTTCTGGCCTACCTCAGTAGATCACACACGTCCTCACAGTCCTCTCACACACTTGAGCAGAACATCTACAGAGGTATGGCTACTGATCACGTGCATGTCGCAACATCACAAGAGTGTAATTAAGACAAAGGGACAACTGTGTCCCTGAGTGCTGGCAATAAAACACAGGGTGGAGATACGAAAGGGAATTGAATTTGGAAGACAGTGAAAGATGGCGATTTCCTCAGACCCCAAAACACAGATAATGACTTCACAAATAACAATTTGAGTGTGATATTTACACTATATAATGACTTCTGATGACAAATGGACCGCAATCATGCAGTCATTCAATCATAACGTGTTGGTCGAAGTGACATTACTGAGATTTACGTCAGCTCTCGGAAAATGAGCTCTGGATTCGGGTGCGGGGACGACATTGTTCAATGTCACCACCGTCGGGTGAATATTTGGCATCATTTGTTATGTGGTGCCATCAATGTTTATGACAGCCGATCCATCGTCAAGTAAGCTGTACGTCAAATTTTAAGTCAGCTTTATGACACATGAAGCGCATGGAATGTCAGGGAATGTCAGCTCCATGTTCCCAGGTGCCAAAGTACATGTTGTTTTTAGGACAAAACCAAAGAAAATCGGTGCTGAACACGCTTGCAGAGCAGAGTTTCTGCTCCCTTCATGGGAATCAGGCACCGGTGTTTCCATGCTCCTGGGTCTGATGGTGAGCGCATGGCTCCAAGCAGAGATTTGCATGCAAAGCTGCCTCTATCCCCCTTTCATAGCAGAGGTCCCTCAGGTGTGACTGAGTAGAGGTTCCTGGTGGCGCCCTTCCCTCTTCCTGCCTAAATCTGACTGGGCTGGAGTTCCCCTCATCCCCCCTGTTGAAAACAGTGCGACAGCGAACGAAGTAAGGTCAGAGAAGAAGAGAGAGTATCTGGCTTCAGGACCTGGAAAAACATTTACCCACATTTTCTGATCCATCCTCAATAACCCAGAGTTTCCACAGCACACTTATTGGTCTTTTGGTAAGTGATGAAAATAAAAGTCACCCTCCTCTTGGAGCTATCGCTTTTCCTACGATGTCCCAGTTTAAAACCAATTGCAGCAACAAATACATTTAAGCCCGGTGTATCCTTGAGTGATACTTGATAAGACGGAGGAAGGCCATGCATCTGTGTGTACAATGTTTAATAGGTGCAGCCCTCCAGCGCTGGCTGTGCTGCTCTGTAATAGGCTTCAGTGAGGCTGGCAAAGTGCTGCCGCTGCACTTCTACAGTAGAACTGCAGCAATGCAAAGTTCATAACAACTTACCTGGGAGGACACGTGCAAAGCAGACTCTATGTGTCGAGACTTCTTTATATCTAATCTGGCTTGTTATTTGTCAGGAGGCGCTGACAGATCATCAGCACACACTATAGGTACACACCGGCTTAATTAAAGTTTGTTTTTCATCTGTTGAACACGGTTGTGCGGCGTTGCCTGTCTCTGCCGTGTGATAATTCATTCTGCCTGCCAGACATGCAGCAGCTGAGCTGCACACGTTGTCCCGTGTCTGCAGTTGCCATCCTTCACACAGACTTGGTGACAGCAGGGTCCGGGACATCCTCTGTGGGCTGCATGAGGACTGACATATTCCAGTGGCTCCTCCCATCACCAACCCATCCCTTCCCCTCCTCCAGAGGCCCCAGTGCTCCTGCCCCGTCTCATTATGTGAGCGAGATGTTTGGGGGTCTCTCAGTGCCAGCCTGTCGCACTGTCAGTAAGCATAATGTCTCTCAATGGGCATCCTCACAGTTTGTGTGTAAATGTGTGTGTGTGTGTGATTGTTTTTTGTGTGTGCAAAATTTCTCTTTTTTCACAATTTAAACACTAGGGGAAGCTGTTACAGTCTAGAGGCTGTTCACACTAATGTACGTATCTCAATGACTCTCTATTTTCAAATGACCGTTGTAACACCTACATTTGCATGCATCTCTTTTAAATATGTGCCCATGGCTGAGACCAAAATTTAATTTAGTGAGGAGAATTATGCGGCAGGATGACAGTGGGGCATTGGGGAGCGTGAGTCAAAGTTGTGATCAAGTCTGCAGATTAATAAAAGCCGGTGTCGGGACTCGCAAGATGACTAACAGCGAGAAGCAGACGGCACAAAAGTAGTGCGAAAACAATCAACTTCTTCAAAGGGCTTAAGTGACATTTAATATATCTGCTGGCAAATGCAAACAGAAACTGACACCAGGAGGCAGACAGAAGGGAGTACAAGTCTCTGGCTGCTGCTAAAGCTACAAGCAAGTGCGTACTTAATTTGTGTGAAGGACGGAATTTGGAGATGCAGTCAGAAATATGATATTTGTCTCCTCACGCCACAGCCCTTACGCTTTCCCTCCCATCTGCAGACGGGCTCAGTTTACCAGCGGCTTCAATGCAACACTACTGCCTCATTCCCTGGAATGCCTGTTGAAAGGATGGAACTTCACATGTGATTTGAGGATGCGTTCAGTGTACCTGCTGGGTAGGCTTTCTCTCCATATATCCCCCCTATCTGCCGCTAAAATGCTATCCATCTCATTACGCCTGATTGGGAGCCTCATGGCATTAAAGAGTGCGCAATAGCTTGTGCGTGCATGTGTGTTTTCATGCATGCAAATAAAGACAAGAGATAATGAGCGTGGAGAAAGAGAGCGAGAGCGAGTGGGAAAGTGAACGGGAGAGGGAGGAGTGTGTTAATGAGTGTGAGATGTGCTGAGGTCGCTGTGTTTGTTCTGTAATACTGTGTTGCCGCAGAGCTATGCCACCTCAGGTGGGTGATTAGCAGTAATTATATAATTACACAAAATGCGATAATAAACAGCACAGAGGGAATCTGCTCCATCTTGTGCTTTGGTACACCTCATCCACACGCACACTAATTTTCTTGTGTACAAACAAGTAAATATAAAATATTACAGTGTGACTTTTCAACCCACTCACACACATGCACACAGCCAGGTACCCTGCATCTATATAGAGGGAAAGAGACAAAGCCATTCACACCCAGATAATTCCAACCTTATACAAAAAAGTAATGGAACATTCACACTTGTCCTCGACTCGCACCTGTGAGTAAAAACCGATTTGCTCCCTGACACACAGTAACGGCCAATAAAACAAGTGCTGACTCGTTCCCAAAGGCATCCGTGGGGAGCGGAGGGACAAATGAACACAAACTGGAAGTAAAAAGCTGCTCCCAGGAGGATTTTTGCCTTTTCTGTAGTGCTCATGCTTATTCCTGCGTCAGTGTGAAACACTATCTGAAAGAGGCCGCAAATGTCCAACTTATCTGTATATTCAGCGAAAAAAGTAGACGTACGGCAAATAAAGGCAGAAAGTGTGTGCTGAAGTGCGCATACTTGTGCCAATTTGCATTGGCATCTGTATATCCTCTCTATACATGTAGGAAAAACCTCGAAACAGGCAGATAGTGGCCACAGGAGGAGGACAACAAATGAAAACGGAAGAGGAATAAAGATGACTGAGGGAGGAGAGGGCAACGTGAGGATCCAGGGGGAAAAATAGAGGATAGGGAATGGGAGAACAGCATGGGGTGGAAGCAGGGGATAATTACTGCTAATAAAGCCTAATGGAATTCAGGCCTCACGTCAGGTGCTAGATGATCTGATTACTGCTGGGTGGCTGGGGGAAATTGGGAACTGATCCGTTAATCCTGCCGTCCCCATTTTGTCTCTCATTGGGTCTGGAAATGTGTGCATCTATAGGTGTAGGCCAGCGCGGCTCTTGTAAAACAGCAAGAATGTAATTTAAATATCTCAGTTTCAAAGTTTCAATGAATATGTTTAAGGGTAAAATGCAAGATTTGATTTGCACCTGTTCTGAGCGAAGCTGCCGCTGAAGTACGGAGAGTCGCAGGCTGCGTTCTCAGACCGTCGCTCGCTCTCACCTGTGACCTTCCTAATTCCAAACACAGGCCATTATTCTCGCTGCCACAGCACGTCTGCATCCCTGCGTGTCGGTGTTGAACTTTTCAACTGGCTCTTCCTCCCCAGGCTTCGTGCTGATGATGGCTGACCTTGGCTGAATATCACAATGTGGTGACACAGGGGTCAGTGGAAAATACTGCCTTCTCCCAGTTTCCCAAACAGGTCAGGACATAGAAGGAGGAAAAATGATTTCCACTGCATGAGTAATACCATATAGTGTGCCACACTGCACTCTACAGAAGAAATGTTTATTTAAATATGGAAAACACTGTGGCAGGGTGGCAGCTTCATCCGAACTGGAATTTGCATCTTGCCTGGTCTGTGTGGCCTCCTCTGTTTTCTTTACAGTGCAAACACACAACAGACTAACTCAAGCCTCTGAATTTCCCCTAGGTGTTCCCTGAGATGGATATCAGGGGTGGTTTTCTGCCTTGCACACGCTTCCTTAAGCCTCCAGCCCTCCATAACCTGCAGCAACCTTGGTGACCCTGTTAAGAATAAGCATTGATTAAAAGAAGGCAGGAGTGCGAATCCAGCGACGGAGCTGCAGCTGCCTGCCGGAACCAACCCGCTGGCTTCACTTCATATGCATTTGGATTTGATGAATCTAAAGTCATGAGTGTTTCCAGAGCAAACGCATTGCAAAGCAGTCAGTGTGTGTGTATGTCTTCCGGTGCAGCGAAGATTATTGTGTGCATACGCAGTGAAAACAATCTCCGTCTCATCTACGAGTGCGTCTCAAATTCTGTGATGTCTCCTGTTCTCATCTGGCATCAGCCTGGCTGGTTCAACACTGGGAGCTGAAAAAGGAGCAGTCGTCATTAGCTCAGGGTTGAGATACCTTTCGCAGCCATCCTCTATCTCTGCACAGCACCTGCTCTGTCTCCAGATGAGATCAGGAAGGTGGGGCAGTGGAGGGCATAGGAAGGGTACAGCTCGAAGCGGGAACAGGCGCGGATGAGGGCCTGGAAGGGAAATGGGAAGGAGGAGGGCTGTACACAGCAGATATCAGCCCATGCCTCAAACCAGAGTCGAGGCACTTGTTATCACGCTTTGATTTCTTGCTGTGCTGCTCCAGCTCATTGTAATGGCTGCTGGGTGTGAACGTGGACATGGCAGCAGCACGCCAAAGGGATTAGCCATTTAAAAACAGGAGAGATGTTTATTTTCATTTCCTTTAGCATATTTATCAAAATGACGTCAGGGCATGAGGGAAATCGCACCAATACCACTGAGAAAGAACCTACTTTTAACAGAAAGAGGAAGACACTCAGTGGAGAAAGAAACATTGATGTGATGAAGCCATCGCCTTCAAAAAATACCAAAATAAGTACATCATATCAGGCTCCAGAAAACATTGCTCACTGAAACTTTCTCTGTTGGATTCCTTTAACTCCAGAGAAGTAATGGTTAAAGCAAAACCTGTGAAACTCCACACAGACTCCAGATTAATTCGTGTATACAGCAAAACACAGTGAGATTTATCTGCCAATGATAGCTTTAATCAGCACTTTGTAGAGAACTTTGGCAATAGCTTTATTTGTTTAGAGAATTCCCACATCGCGTGTTTAAAAATGTTTTCAACAAAGCCATTTATCTTTTTGGAAAATATGGTGATTCTTTTTTTTTGTTTTTTTTCCCCCACAGCAATTTTTCATTAATCCCCAAACAACTGGCCAAGGTGTGTGTACGCAGGGAGGCCCTTTACGGGTTTTACTGCAGGGCATTCTGAAGGCCTGCGGTGTTTTTACAGAGTATCGTCTCGAGTTGTTGTGTGAGTGTGGGGTAACAGTTCAGCTTTAATAGACCCGGAGTCAATGTCCAGGCCTCAGCGCTGCTATAAAACGACCCTCTAAAGCTGGTCAATGGAGCTGGTCAACTCGGGTGCACTGGTTTGCTCAGGCTGGTCCACTGGGCAGCTCAGTGCACCACCAGCTCATAGCGGTTTTACAAGTTTAAGGGTCGTGTCTGCTTCATTCACTGGAACTCCTAAAACAAACCGATGGCTTAACAAATGTGGAAGGCACAGGCTTCATAAAATCTTTATTTTTTGCGTGCGTATAAGGAACCTGGTTTATAAGTGACATTCCCAGTGCCTGGCAGAGCAGTGTTGGGTGGATTCCTGTTATCCTCTGCCTTATTTATTTTAGGATACTTCAATTTTTTAAAGGGGACCAAAAGAAATTGGCCAGAGGCACTTTAGAGAGCCCCACAGCAACATGAGAGATGAAGCATGCAGGGAAAAAAAGACACCGGGACCTGAACAGCGAGGTGAAACACTGGGCGCTCATGATCCGATGGACACTGCCAGTCTTCCGCTCATCTGTCTCTTCCTCAGTCCATTTATCACTTTGTCTGCTCTGAGAGCCAAAGCTGTGTCTGTGTGGTCATATAGCTTCGCTCTAATGTGCAGGAAGGATTACCACAGCAAAACATCAATCTTCTTTTGGGCATCATCTGAGGCCCTTTTAGGGAATCACATAATCGAGCCCCAACTTTATTGCACTTTAATCAGAGCAGTGCAGGCCTGGTGGAGATCAATGATCTCTGAGTGTTAGCATTGACTGGGGCTTACAGCTCCCAATCAAGTGCCCCTCTCCCACCTAATGTTACATTTAATGAGCCAATTAGTCCACAATAGTGTGGCCAGCATTTTAAAGCGTTGTTTACGCTGCATTCATTATTAATATCTCATAGTTAGGTATGAATAAAATTAAAAGGAGCAGCGAGACCATTAGCTCCCCATGGTGGATGCTTATTAAGATAGGATGCTTTGTTATCTGAGTAAAGGGTGGGGTGATAATTGTTTGTGGTGGGCAGGATATGCTGGTTCAGTAGTGAGAGTGGTCTGATTTATACAGCCTTGGAGATGTGGATGCATGCGTGGATCAGAGATGAGGGATTGTGGTTTTATTTTAATGCCTGTTAGGAAAGAACAACAGCCTGCATCCAGTGGACTCAGACGTGCCTTAGTTGCCTTGGAAATGCTGTTTTTCTTCATGTTTTTTTTCCCCTTCAGGTCATTTTATTGCCATTATATTGCTTAGCTTCATGGTACACAATCTAAACATTTGCATTTTTTTTTTTAACGTGCGCAATGTATAATAAACAGCTACAAAATGGTCTGTTAGATCTGCTTTAAAAACTGTTGGATGTAAAAAATCCAGAGACCTACAGGGAGACCAGGGGTGCATGAGTGTGAGACGGCGATGACGCTAAAGTGAGGGTGTGTGCATTTGGAGACTGGAGCAGAAAAAATAAATCAAAAAATCAATAAAACATTAAAACCACTTCAGTCAACAGAGCAAGACACAGCTGCAACCAGCCACTCCTTGGCCCAGAAAGATCCTCTGGTACTGGTGAGTGATCCCCCAAAATATTCAGCAGGCACACAGACACACACACACACACACACACACACACACATACACACACACACCATGGAGCATCACGTCAGTCATGTGCACGAACACATTCTCGTACTTTTGGTTGTGATACAGAGGCTAGTGGCCGGAGGCGTGACGCTTACAGCCGGTCAGTGTTGTGAATTTTAGAAATTCATTAAATTAAAAGCTCAATGAGCCATCCTTAATGCCTGCTATTGTCCCCACGGCAAGTTGCTCAACAGACTTTGGCTCCAAAGAGAAGTCATTAAATTCTAACTGAAATCTGCCAAAAGCAAGATCATGTACAGACAGTGAAATGGTGGCATCGGCATCGTTCCCATCCCTCATTCCTTTGGTCGTCTACGGGTGGGCAGCAGGGTAAGCCTTCCAGTTTCCCCGTTACTCGCCACGGAACCAGTGGATAATAACTCATAGCCAACATCCTACCGAAACGCGTCGGCAATTGCTTTCAAGCTCCCACTTAAAATAGTCCCAGTGACAAGGCTGCTGCCTTAAATAAGCACCACAGCCTGTGAGGAGAGGCTCCTTAATCCCAGCGGTGAGAGACACTCCAACAGAAAGACACCAGGCTGAAAAAACACTCCTGGAGCAGAGAGACTGCAACAATTTCCAGCAGGTGACTGGGGGGGTGGGGGGGAGGCACAGAGTGTCAGGGGGATGGGGAGCAAATGGAAATAAGGCAGCCTACCTACAAACATCTCTCTGTCCACACCCAAAACTCACCTAAAGGGCACCTTTTCAGGCCGGTCTAGAGCAAATTTCTATTTAAAAAACAGTTTTGCTGGAAACAGAACCAGGCTGGAAACATCAGCGGAGGAAATGTAGCAGATTTGGAAAACTACCCTTGTGTCTCACCGTGTTTAACAGTGTTTTGTGTCGGTAAATATGAGCTGTTGTCTCACAGCTGAGAGGAGGTTTGTTGTAAATGCGCACCAGCCGTCACAGGAATCCCCTCGCACGCTGCATCCATCATCCACAACAACCGCACTGACCACGGGAGCCGTTGTTGTTATTCAAACCCAGAAACAAGATGGAAACCGTGCAGTCTAAGGAAGAAAAACAAAAACAGACTGCGCCAACCAATGAACGAACGAACGGAATACATTTTTATCATAAGACAGACCTGGACTGAAACAGGGCTGTGAGGCAGGAGCAGGTGAAAGCGAGCTGCACCAGCTGAAGGACTTCCGTGGGAAACTGTGTGGGCCTGATTGGTTAAACTCTGCTGATTGGTTGTTAATTACTGCACTTGCAACATCTAAAATTCCTGCAGGAAGCGGATATAAATAGGGATCTAGGAAGCAGAAGCGAAGCCTAAAATACCCAGGCTGCTCAGTTTCTTTTTCTGGACACCATTTATGTTCCCTGGCCTCAGTGTCTCTGCCAGGTGATGTAATCTTGGACCGGGGAGGCAGACGAGGGAGCTGTGACGTCACCCCCCCATCTCACAAAGCTCACAACCTCTGAGAACAGTCTGTCCGCAGCAGAGATGGAATGCTTCGGCTGCTCCTCCCTCATTGCCTCCCTGTCTCACCCTCTCATTCATTTCCACTTCCAGCCTTCATCCCCTTTCTCCCCCAATTTTCTCCCTCTCTCCCACCCTATCAGTTCCATTCTCCTTTCTTCCCCTCCTCGCCCTCCCACCCTCGCTCCCTCTATACCTGAGGCTCTTGTTCTTTTATAGCAAATTGAACCTTTCACTCTGAAAGAAATAATTACTCTCTGGAGAGAAAGGGGACCGCCGTGGAATGCTGATATGACACACAATGTCACCTTGCCACTCAGGAGCTGCCTGTATACCCGACTCAGAGAGGGAGAGACGGAGGGGGCGGGGGGGCAGGGAAAGAGGGGGTCAGGGAGGGGCAAGGGTGATGAGGGTTATGGAATAAAAGTTGTAGGAGAGTAAAATAAAAAGGGAAAAAGGGGGGGCAGAATTGGAGGGGAAATCATCATCCATTGGATGGAGGGAGTGAAAGCACAACCAAGACAGGGAAGGTATAGCAGGTAATAAAGCATGAGAAATGAGGTGGGAGGAACCCCAAAATATCACTCTAATAGGGATGGAAATGAAACGGGGAGAACTGCAGCAGGCGATGGCGTTACCTTGAAGTGCAGAGGAAATGTGAGAGAAAAGAGTGAGAAGGCGAAGCTGCGGAGACAGGCGGGTAACTGCCCCACCTCACATTCCACAGGCCCCACTTGAATCTGCTCTCATTGTTTTGACTGTGACACAAGTTAGTGAATGGAGGCGTAACAGAAGCGGGCAGGCGTCCACGGCTCCAGGATGTGAGACAGATAGGCGCTGATCTGAGGTCAGTGTGAAAGAGCAGGAGTGAGGGATGAAAATAAGGACAGGATGTGCGACGCGGGGAGACTGGGGTCAAACCTGGGATCTATCCATCTTCATCCGCTGGCATTTGTTGAGCTGGAGGAGTGCGGACAGTGAGAGCTGCGAGCCACATCACTGCCATTTCCACTTATTACCCATCATGCCTTTCAACAGAATGGTCATGCGGTCATGCTCTGGCCCCTGGGATGCTAAACGGCCCTCAGTGGGCAGTTGGGGGGTGGGAAGGCGGTGCCGGGGGAGGATAAGGGCTTTAGAGCCTGGTGACTGTCAGAGACTTTTAAAAGAACACTTTAAAACCTTTAATTATCTGAGCAGCAGCTCTGAAACAAGCATCTGGCAGAAACCGTCTATTTAGCTCACCTATAATTAAAGGCTGTTACAGTAAAATAACAGTGTGACAAACTGAAAGCTGATTAAACATATAAATACAGTTTTGTAGCTAACTTTCTTCCCAAAATAATAATTAAAAAAGAGATGAGTTCAAAAAGCATTGCGAGCATACAATAAACCAATTGCTTGTGTTTTCGCATTTCCTTCTCGCGTTTTCAGCATAGTTTATGGCTTTGAAAGCACTTGGAGAGGGATGCCCCTTCTGTTTAATCTGTTCTTTGTGTTTTTGGCATCAAAGATTCTTCATTACTGAGTAGAATTCGCTCTGCTCCGTTTCGGCTGCTGGTTTATATTCTTCTGGAATGTCGGCAGCAGTCTGACTGTAATACTGATGAACACGTGCACACGCATGATTACATGTTTGGCTGCACACATGGTCATTAACTTATCATTGCAAAATCTAATGTGCCACATTTTGAAATCCTCCACATTTTGTTTATACGGATGACATCCCAGCTTCTCCCTGGCAGAGGAAACAGGTTTTGACAAGAAGGCAGAATTACGGTTACTATTATTGATTCAACAAAGAATTGCCTGGTTACACGTCCAGCAATTACTGAGAAATCGAGTTGATGACCTAACAAACCAAAGTACAATATTTACTCTCTGATAGCTCAACTTGCCTCCTCCAAAGATTCTGGCTCCGACTAGAGCTGGAGGCTGCACCTGCCCCCGCCCCGCCCGTGTTCAGTGGGGTTTAAAGCCCGTTTTTGCTGGTGGAGACCACCCACCATGAAAACTGAAGAGGGCTGCAGACTCAGGTGACCACTGGATGCGTCAGACAGATCGAGTCGGTTCCCATGCTGCACCAAAAGCAGATGCATCATTATCAAAAGGGAGAGCTGGAAGTTCTGTGAGTGAGACGATGACTGAGGTTCGTGGATTGGTGGAGTGTGTATCAAAGCGCTGAAAGAATGGCTATTGAGAGTTATGTCAAGTACGGTCGCAGTCCAGACTCAGGAGCCGAGGGGAGAGATTTTTTCCCTCAGAAATCTAGAAAAACCCCTCTGTCTCAGTCTCAAACATTTTCAACAAAAGGAAAACATAAAAAAACAACATCTGTTTACAGCACAATCTTCTGTGGTTCTTTCTTACCAGCCAGTCGGTGTGATCTTCCTCACTAACATTGCTTTATGCGAAAGTATCATTTATGTCAGATCATGTTTTCTTACAGAAATTCCCGCAAACAAAACCTTTGTTTGTATTCTTTCTTTTAGTTATAAATCAGAACCAAAAGTGTAAGAAATACAATCTCACGCTGCTACTTTAGTCAGACCTGAGTGAGCCAATTTCACATTTCATGTCACAAAGCTGAAAAGAGACACGAGGAGAGAACAAAATGTGTACATCTTTGTATACCAGCACTGGAGGAAAGGCCTACCTCTCTCAGTTCTTTCACCTTGGCTTATGAAATGAATGTTATTCTAATATCTGCTCTGGTGCTTCTTGAATAATGGGCAAATGTTACTCAAGGTCACAACTCATTTGTCAGGCTTTGAAGAAGTGGCTGTGCGCGCTGAGGCTAACATTCAGCTTTTATTCTGCTGATAAACCCCCACAGCAGCTTTATGGGTGCAAGCAGACATTAGCAAGGCAGAGTTATGTACCAGGCAGAGACCGTGAACAGTGCACAGGGAAGAGGGAAGAAGAACCGGGGCTTGGGTCTGGACAAAATTGAAAAAAATCCATCAGCGCGATGTTACGACCGAATGCCAAAGGTGGCAGGAGGGAGCGGCTCTGTGGATAAATCACGTTGCCCCTGCCTCCCTGACAGCTTCAGTCACGGTGACGTCCAAAAAGGGGCTGCGGTGATCAAACAGGAGCTGTGATGACTTCATCCAAATGTCACACACATAATGCTACAAACACGCCGGTTCTCTGTGGGCAGCAGGCATCGTCTGATCGTGGGAGACGGGCTGATGACAGACCATAACGTGACAACTAGACACGTATCTGAGACAGTGAATGACAAGACCGCTGTCTGAGTCCATCCATTCCACATAGAACAATAAAAAGCAGAGGACACCACTCCCGTGTCCTGGCTCCCAGCTATATTATTAATCACAGAGCTTTGCGGTTTATTGTCATACAGCTGTAAACTATTACTTTGCCGTGCCACTGTGTGCTTGCTGCCCTACAACCCCTGGTCTTAGGTTATTAAATCCTACAGCCCCCAGCATGCATCCCCAGCTAAGATGCTTCCAAGCCTGGCCAAAGACTTTTATCTTCCTCCCCAGCACAGGCATGGCACCTCCATGATGCTTTCAATTTTCTGCTCTGTGCTTCTGTGTTTTATGGACCCGAGCAAATGTTCCAGACTGACTGGCTGAGCTGACCTGGACTCACAGTCTGCTGGTGCTTGTGCTACAGACGGCGCAACATCAAGGGCACCGGCCAGTCAGGGGCAGGCCTACGTGGCATCATCAGCGTCCACAGACACAGGGAGACATCATGTTTCAGCCACGTAAGCGCTCATAGTCACATACAAAGAGCAATGATGGAACACAGCACCAGGCGGAGGGGACAGCTGTTTTAGTCCATTATGTGAGGGTTCTGTACAAGGCTTGTCCTTTAGATGGGAAAAAAACCCACAGATTTCATTGGGTCCTTGTTTTTGTTCACTTTCTATGTAAATTGTTTATGCAAAGCAGAGAGCAAAATGAAATTCTTCTCTAAACCAGGTTCAAAGGCTGTAATTACCTGGACAGTCACATGGAGATGGAATAAGTAATCAGCGTTTCTCTAAAGTCAGACAAAAACAAAACTGGGCCTGTTTTTATGGTAAACAGGCAAAAATAAAAGCTGCATCTTTCTGACTGGAGGTCCTGCCGGCCTCTATTCATGTATTAATTAAGCTCCATTTAAGCATTAGCTCTAAATGTCTGTTTATTGCTTACATGACTTATCACTGGTGTAATTACCCTGACATCTAACTACAATACAATAGCTGTGTCTGTGCATGTGTGTGTGTGTGTGTGTGTGTGTGTGTGTGTGTGTGTGTGTGTCATAGTAAAATAATAAACACCAGCTGTGGTCTGTGCAACAACCTCCATACTTTTAATACGCCGCTAAATAAGCGGCGTATTAAAAAGCATGGAAAAGTCTGATGGACAGAACACATGGAGGAGAGATAACATGAAAACAAACTCCTGTAAACATCTGGAAGCGCACATTTCCCATGACCTCCAATCTTCACTGGCTTGAGTCTCCTGCACCTCAGCATCCAAATAAACCCTCCTCCTAACTCTGCTTTATTCAGTTGTAAAAACAAGTTAATGTGAAATTAAATCAATAAAAAAAGGATTCAGCTAAACGATAAACTACAGCCTAACGATCCAGTCCTATACAAATGGAGCAGCTTCCCACAAAAGCCCCAAGGAGTCCGTCTTCCTGGGGAGTGGCTCGGTTTACAGTACAGCACAGCCGGTAAATGGGCTCAGGGGTCAGACTGAATCCCTCCTCTAACCTGGAACTTTTGTCAAAATTAAAACTAAACCCCGTACAGGGAACCAGGCAAGGCTGGAAGAACTTTGCTCGGCTCAAAAGGCTAAAATAGTATGCAGAGGTTTTTCCTGTGCAGGGGAATATGTGAGATGCATTACATCTCTCAACCCTGCACCCATAGCCCACCGCTTAGCTGATCTTTGAAAGATATTGCTTATAAAAGAGATGACTCTAGGCGACGGCCAAGTTCTGTAGTTTTATTACACCTTGGGGCTACAGCGGCCTGTCTTTGGAGAGATAAGGTTGTACCCTTTTCATTTTGTATCCTCCGGCTGATATTTTAAGCTGGCTTGTTAAGGGCAGGCGAGCCGAGTGCTGGAACAGAGTTTGATGCATGGCTTTACAACAGGAGCTGGGCCCATAACGCTCAAAGGCCGATCATTACTGACCTTAATAGCCCAGTCTGCATCTGGGCTTGATTGATCGTGCCTAGCAGGTTGTGAAATGCGCCATCTGGAAGGAAGGAAGGTGAGATGGGCAAGCGGAGACAAGGGAGATGGCGGGCAACAGCAGCTCGAGCACGGAATGGGGAGAAGAAAGGAGGAGGAGGAGAAGAGAAGGAGGAAGGAAAACACAAACCTAGATAATCTTGTCCTGGAATTGATGGCCATAGTGGGATGCTGTGGAACCTTAACTGCACTTAAAGGCCCAGCAAGCACCATAAACACTGTCTCTGACATAAACAACAACACTTAGCCAGACTAGGTGTATACAATATTCATCTGAGGGGTTGCTGCTCAGTTGCGTTTGTTTACTTATTCTGTGTGCGTAGATAGGGAACGGGATTTTGGAGTGATATGAGCTACAGTATGTGAATAAATGGGATTTCCAGGGTATATTTGCACGAATGCATGTACCCAACAGAGAGGTGGGAGGTCCACAGGGTCCTATAGTGCTTTATATCACAATATTGCATAATGTATGACCCTGAGCCATTACACTGCTGCTATAGATTCTCATAACACACTTGATATCCCGCTGCACAACTGAAGCCAACACATTAGGTCATAACGCACAAATGCATCCTGTCAAACAAAAATGTTTTTGAACAAGACAAGATTAATGTAACAACGGGATTTGACTCAGATGCTCAATTTAGGACAGAGCAGTGTTGTCCTAAACAGGATGTGATGTATATCTGCCTCCACCTTCAAAAATAAACCGTCTGACACTAATAAAAATGTTATTGAGAGATTAGTAAAATAGAATTGCTACCAAAACAAAGTGACAGAGGTCTGTGCAAATCCATCCGTCTGGGGTACTTTCACGCCATAAAAATTTTATTATGGAATGTCTCGCGGCATGACTTCCTGTCATTTGAAGCTGAGGACGTGGGTCAACCCGGTGCTGTCAGTCACTGCCAGGTCCATCATTTATCCGTGCGTTTTCAGCTATCACACATTTACTGCTGTTTGCTTTTCTACCACAAGCAAAGACACATGTCGCGCTGTCTCAGGGGTGACAGACAGGAACTGCACTAATAAAACTATCCCTACAGTCTGATCATTGTGTGGCGTTCCTGTTTGGTTTGACCTACATTTTCCAAGCAAAATAGTTCAAGCACACCTTAAAGGGAAGCTTAGACTTTCTTTAAAGAATAGTCTATTTGCCTATATAGAAATGAGAGTAGAAGAAGTGAAGATACACTTATCGTATGCAAATAGCTGCCTTAGATTTTCAGTCGATCAAGCAGAGTATTTTTTTCTGCACACTCAGTCCATTCATGTGCAATGAAATTTAACTTCTGTGAGTATTCAAGTTGGCAGAACACTGCTGAGCAGCTCTTTCGTGTCAGCATAGGCTCCCGGGAGAGCAGTGTGCTCGTGTTCTCCATTACCATACTCTCCTCTCAGTCAGTCAGGGACGCTAGCTACAGTTGCGAGAACTAATGTATATCTGGTAGAGGAAAAAGACCCCGACAGACTCCTTTTTGCACTTCATTTGGCCAATTATTTGGCTTGCTGAGTGAAGCCAGTCACCGTAAATTCAAACTGAGTTATAGTTTAGTGTTACTTTAGGCTTTTGGTGTGCAGATGCTCATATTTCTGCGCGTGGCAGGCATCAGTGCAGCGCATAATACCGTATATAATAAACCATATGGATGTGGGGTTCTCAGAGGGACACACATCTGGTATTAGGGAGGCAAAATTCAAGAGTAAGGTTGTGGAGTATGTGGCGTCTCGTTGTCCTGTACAGCACTGTGGACACGAGCCGAATACCTGCACGTGTGCTGGATGCTTATTTCGCGTCATGCTCACTTCTTTGCGCTCGTTTGTGCTTTGGTGAGCGCGAGTGCGTGTGAATGGGTGAAGAGATGACAGGGGGCCAGGTGGAATGGAGTCTCCTGTCGCTGACTCAACACCTTCCTCATTTTATTATCAAATCACCTGTGACAAACAGCTCCGGCAATCGGCAAAGGTGAGGCCGGCAGGAAAAGAGCTGTGATGAGAGCGCAGGAGGTCACCTGGACGCGGAATACAGCGCAACATTAATGCAACGTGTGTGTGTGTGTGTGTGTGTGTCACTCCAGATGTCCCCCTTACATGATGCAGTCATCCGTGTGTCATTTTCAGACATGTAGGGGGACAGCGATGGCCCCTCGCTTCCTACAGACCCCCACCATCACAACAAACACCGCTGCGCCTCACTGACTCCAAAAAAGAAGTGTTTGATGGCAACACAATCAATGCAGACTGGGACATATGAAGCAACACGTTCTTGGAAAGCAAGTCAACCATAACAATGAAGACTAATTCAAAAGCAGGCGGAACGGGTTGAGTATAACATCACCACACCAGCTAAACGGTAAATTCACCAGCACTTTTTAAAAAAAAAATTCTGTCCTTGTTTAGCTGGGAGATTATTCTGACCAGCAGATGTTGTCTGGACCTCCTGTGCCGGGTGTGCGGTTAGAGGGCAGTGCTACCATTCTTTGATGAGAAATGCCAAAGCCCTTTTGCGGCTCTGTGAGGGAGAGCAGATTAGCCTGATTGACGGCTATAAGATGCTAAGGACGGAGCTTGAAGCGCAGCAAGCCAGGGTGTTGGAGTGGAATGGAGTTCATTCATGAGTTACGAGTCTGTTTCAGCGATGTAGTAAAAGACGAATAAATCCTCCAAACAGCCTGTGCACAAAATACAACCTCGGGCTTGTGATGGAGCCTCATACGAGACAACAGGCATAAGACTGAGACACTGGCGGCTGACACATATTCAGTATGCTAGAAGATGTAGCCACAAATCAACAGCAGATATAGTAAACAGCAGAAAACACACATCAAACTGCCACGCCACTTCAAACTATGCTTTTTCCTACAGACATTTATATTTTAAGCAGGCAAGAAGTAGCCCTGAGGACTGTCACAGTCTTCTTTGTCAAGTTTATTTTTCAAGGAGATCTCCCCTGCTTAGGAGGCAGAGAGAGCATGAGTTAAGTCCTGAATAGACATCATGACATAAATACCAACACAGCCAAGTGCTCTTTGTGTCCTCGCGAGGACCCAGAGCCGCAAGGACAAATGACCGTCCCCGAGTCCCTGTTCTTAAAGAGGCCAGGTTTAGGTGAAGAGGACCCCACTTCACCACCTTGCTGCCTTTACAAAGTCAAACATCTCCTCTCACCAGAAACCCAAGAAGGGCTGCATATTTAGCTTAGGGTAACCCACTTTAGGTACAGTATCATGTCGTTATAGTCACTTGAAGATGTGACATGGAATTAAATGGCTTAGAAAGGAGGATTTGAGTGCATATTAAGCTAGTGTCAAAATCTCTTTAGTTTTAGGTGACAGTAAAGGATGTTCTCTGCTCTGCTATTTATTATCAGCCTTGATAGTGGAGTAGCCCCCAGTGGAGACCAAGTGTTAAGGATTAACATGTCATCGCAGGGGGGGGGCACAGACATTTTGACAGCTACGCTCGCGAACCGAGGCTTCGTCTAACACCTGTCTCACACCTCCGATCCAGAGATGCACCTGTTCTGATGCGGCGTGAGGCTTCGGCACCGTTCATGCACCTGTCCTACCTCTGCATCGCCGCAGCACAGCAGGGACGGCCGAGAGCAGCCGAGGATCTAAAACGTTTGGACACGAAGAAAGCGCCA
>BJFM01000481.1:513883-528879 GCA_016586285.1 Arothron firmamentum | reverse complement strand
GGGCGGAGTGGATGCGATGGGGTTGTATCCGGCCTGATGGAAAGCTCTCTGTCTGCAGAAGAGTAAAAACAGTTCATGACTATTCAGCAGGGCTCCTCATCAGCATCTCGTTTGGGGAGGCCCCGGCCCCATCATAGCCTGTCTGTCTGTCTGCACTTCCACATCCCAGCGACAAACATTCAAACACACTCAACGTAAATTCATTAACACTTACTTCTCCTCTCTCTCTCTCTCTCTTTCTCTCTCTCCTTCAGCCACAGTTTTCATAACTCCTGGCACCAGGGAGCTGAATGGCAAATGACAAATTCTGTTCCATGGTCTCTGAGAGGGAAATATGGCTCTCCATTCTCATGCCACATTTGATATACAGCCGTTGCAAATTAGCCATGAGGCTGCAAGTGTGGAATGAATTGATATTCCAATCATCTGCATGATATAACTGCACACAGAACAACAGCAAAGTCATCTGTGTCGTCTTGATTGGTGAAGTACACAAGTAGGAGAATACAATAGTCTGTTGCACTGAGAGCGCGCTTGTTTCCGAGCACAGGCCTGCACCTAATAGAGGCAGCTGCCAATAAATTTGTACAAATATTCCAACAGAAACGGGAAGGCCGCTCCATCAGGAGGACGCGCTGATAAACAATAGCGGTCCCTATTACTGCTGTCAAGGACGTGCACGTTGGCCCCGCTGCACAGAAAAAGGAGAGAATGCACAATGGCGGTGGGACAGGAATTAGAAAGTAAAGGCAAGAGAAATAAAAGCAAAGAGAAGGAACAAAAAAGGAGATGAAGCACTGAAAACAGGGGTTGTTCGCACAAAGGTCAAGCTGATTGTCTCTGCCCAAATATGCTGGCCTTTTCAAAATTAACTTGGCCGAGGCGATATTTTCCACAGAGCCAGCGTCATGAATCAAGGAAGCGTCTATAGTTCATCTCTGAAAGGAGAGCCGCATCCCTCCCCGCCTGCTCCACAGAGCTGACATCGTCCATAATTATGTAATTAACACCATGGCAGGCCTAATTCCAGAGATAGTACGTTATAATTGCATTCAGACGTTCATTAGTCAGACCAAACAGTTGATCCTGCGTGTGCAGGTGTGGCGGGGGCCAAAGGCCACCCCCTTCTTTCAAAGTGCAATCGCCGCGTCGATGACTTGACGGGTTTTGGCTTGATATCGCTGACAGGACAGGTTTTTGCAATTTACCAATAATTACCCTCACTCCCTGATACAATAAAAAACAGTCACTGCTTTCTGCTAAGATCAACCAATCAGGATGCGCTTCCTCTGCTCTCTGCCTCACGCTCTGCTGGTACGCTGTGAATAATGGCCACCGGGCTGTTTCAGCCTGCATTAAACACACTGGAGAGGGGAAAAAAACGAGGAAACAAATGTCACAGAAGCGCAGGACATTACGTCTTCCACAGGCAGGTGTAATAGTATATGAAATGATACTAAATAAACGATAATACCACTAACAACAGATAAGAGCAGTAACTTAGCCGCTGAACATGATCTACGATATCAGTCACAGCAGCGGTGTTACTGTCTGCTGCTTTTAATGGATTTTTTAACCAACAGCAGGAGCCAGTAATCTACATAAGCAGATCGCAGCGCACGCACAAGTAATTCACACTGGGCGCGTTACAAAAACCACGGTTCTGTCCCAGTCTGGCACCTTGACATGCAGCACTTTTCCCTTTGATTAGTTGCTGGGTGGAAACAGGCAAGTGTGACGTCAGGGTTTGGGCCGAACGGCAGCTTGATCTCCATCACGGCACATCCATCCCAGGCCCTGTGATGATTTCTTCCATTAGGCCTTCCTGGCACACCAGACCAAACGCTTAACTAGGCAGAATTGGAGCTGCCACTGGCTGGAGGTAGCAACGGGCGCCCCTTCAACAGCTCATTCATCAGCCACGGCGCTACCACTGGGCCACCTGTTCTGACACCACGCAGGGACGGAGCCATTTGCATTCTGCTCCCACCATCCTTTTCTCCCTCTCCTCCCTTTTTCCCCCCTTGTTCTTGTTCTTTCTCTGCAACTTTAAAGTTCCTCAGTGGCAGCACTGACAGATAATTGAATACAGGGGTTTGATTTAGTTTGAAATCAATTTGGGACGGGGCTTTTCATTCATTATGCTCCTTGGCTTTGGTGCTATATCTAAAACCCCTCAAACTTTGGCAGCTCAAACATCATCAATTCGACAAGCGACTGGGACATGATGGGGCAGGGCGGATGCGCTGGACGCTTCCTGAGGGCAGCCTCGCTCCTCTGTGCTCTTTGTCACCACCAGGTGCTGCTGTGAAATAAGGAGAGAGGTGGGGACGGAAGGCAGCCATGCACATAGCTTGACATTTTAGCCAGCTCCCTGCAGACACATTTGGCAAGTGTGTAGGTGGATATGTGTGTGTGTGTGTGTGTGTGTGCCCTTATGTGTTAAAATTTGCATGTATGCACAAGTGCATTTGCATGTGTGTTTCTGGTAGTTCATGTTTTAACACAGCCACGGTTGTGTTTATCTTCCACGCTGTATTTGTTGAGGTCCCTTGGTGTTTCTGGCAAAGAAATATGGAAGAGCACTTTCAGCGGGCAGTTTTCTGCCTGTGAAGACTGCAGGGTGTCACCTACCAGCTTTCAGGACAGGAAAAGGATGACATTATGTGCAGGTGAGGCCTGACTCAGAGGAACACACAAATGGACACCGCAGCCACTCTCTGGGACATCAGCAACTGAGATTACTGCAGGTTTTTCTCTACTTTAAAAGCAATTTCTTCTCAAACATCAGCCCAGCGCTGCTCTCCAACTCCCTTATCTTCTTGTGTGCTCAACTCAATTGTCATCCGGCTGACTTGAGGCTGCATTGGATTGTTAATGCCCCCAGATATGGTAATCTGTGGACTGCTCTGACCTTGGCAGACTGTGTTTGCAGGGTGTCAGATCCCCTAATTCATCAGAGACAGGCCATTAGCTAGCCATCCAGCCACACAAACACACAACGTACATGAAGAAAACCTCCAGGAAACAACAGGAGTCCTCATTCCAGACACAGCTTTAGTTACTTGCTTTCAAACAGCTGAATTGGGACACTTACCTGACTTGTCCCATTTTTTTTTTTTTCTTTGCACAAGGGCCAAGACGTTGATGAATGGTGCAAAGGAAGCATCAGTAGCAGAACAGGGTTAAGGACATACCCCCAGCTAACGTCTTCATCATGAGAGGCTTCGTGAAGAAGCAAAGATTAGCGCAAATCTTAACGCTGGAGGAACGTCACACGTCCTTACGCAAAGCCTGCCAAAGCCACGCGGTTTGAGGAGGCACAGTCACGTTCTGGGTCCCTTCAAAGCACAAGCGGATGAAGGACAGGATATGGAAATTGAGCATTTTCAAACCATTTTAAAGACGGGGAAGGGCGGCCACGTGAGGTCATCGGTTGCGAACGGCCTCATATATCTAGATGCCAAGTGAGATGGAACAGTAATTACTCCTATGCATCTCTGTGCAGACACAGCCACTATCTTGTGAGCGCCAATGATTGACAGCCTCAATAAAAGACTTGCAGCACGTCCTCTGCCCCGTGCCTACACGCCCCGGCAAGGAATGGTCAAACTCATCGTCTTGCGCACCCCCAGGCAGGGCACGGGTGACGCCCCCACCGATAATCCTGCCCATCACATCCATCATCCTACCCCCTCACCCTGTGAGAGGGCACAACCAAGGGAATCTAATCAGGCGGTCTAATTGAGGAGCCTGGGTAGCCAATACCCGAGCTGGAAGGCTGGCTTTGCCTGGCCGGGCTCAGGGGACGTCAATAACACTCAGCGGGTGTCGATTCATCAGGCCTCCTTAATGTCATTAGCCCTGAGAGGATCGCTTCACCCCTCTCCTGCTCCCTCTCCCATCTATTCATCTTCTCCCTCATTCCTCAAACTTTCCCTCACTCACTTCATGTTGCTCCTCTCTTCCACGCGCCTCTACATCTATCTATCTCCCGCCCTCATTACCCTCGCCCCCCCACTAATCTTTCCACAGGCAATAATATGTTCACCTTGCATAACAAGTTCAGGACTTGCCTGGAGACTCCGTGCGTCTCTGTTTGGGAAATGAGTGTATGCCCGCAGTGGCAAGATTTTAACGTCCGCCACTCATCTCTGTTCGGTCCTGCTCCCGTCTTCCTCCTCTAACACCTGCCCTCCCTCGCTGCCCCACTACGTTCTTCCTCTAACTTCCAACAACATGTGGCGTTTGCTCCAGCTGTTTATTAAATGACGCCAGAGTTTTCTAGGAGGTGGTGATGCAGTCAATGACTCTACAAT
This sequence comes from Arothron firmamentum, assembly GCA_016586285.1. NCBI lineage: Eukaryota > Metazoa > Chordata > Actinopteri > Tetraodontiformes > Tetraodontidae > Arothron > Arothron firmamentum. The sequence goes on along the minus strand of BJFM01000481.1, from coordinate 524,560 downwards.
TACCTGGGTAATTATGCAAAAAAGGAGAGAAAGGAGAGCGCTGAAGGAGAGAGATGACAGGGACCTTGGCAGAGGTGGACTAGCTGTGATGTTAAGGCCCAGAGTGGCAAAGCAGATTTGGATTCCGCAACTGTAAAAGGGAATCTGAGCTTCTTCAGTCTCCAGAAACACACAGTTTTCCACCAGCTAACACAGATTTGAGCACTCGTCTCTTCCCCAGGCGTCACCATCCCTCCGTCTATGCGAGAGCTCGAGCCTGCTGCTTTTGTTTTGGACAATAGCTGCAGAATGTTTGCGCTGTTCAGACGGCACGCTGCCTTTCCCTCTGAGACAATTAGGTCAGAGGCAATAAAAACGGGAGGGATGGAGACAGGTGAATATAAAAATATAAATTAAAAATATACATAAAACCAAGAAGTTGAGGAAATAACTGGGGAAATAAATATGGGAGGAGTTTCCTGTACTCTGCACTATTCCAGCTAGATTAGTCCCTCCAGTAATTTACAACCTTGTGATTGCAACAATTACCACAAATTCAACCAATTCCCTGAGAATTCTGCAGTGCAAATTCAACAATAAACTGCAATAGAGGTTTTGACTAGTCAGGGGAGATCGCACCGACCAGAGCGGCCCCTCACGCTGACTGTTGGGACCAAAGTCACCAAACTCATTTCATGCAACATGCAGAGATGCACAACTGAAGCACCGTTGTGGTGGACCAGAAACTGCTGAACAGGTTTGCACAAGACAACACATCGGTCCAAATCAGCACCCGAAGCCGAGGCTGCTGCACATCAACCCGCTGCAAGTGCTGACGCCAGCCGATGGTTGGTGCATTTTATTATTTCCCTTTTTTAGCATAATTTAATGACAGAGTTTAGGCTCTGCCAGCATGCTGCTGTTTTGCAAGTCTTCAGCAAGGGTACCCTTTTTGTGTATTTTGCAACCCCCTTCACTCCCATTAATCACCAGTGCTGCTCTGCAATCATCCAAGTGGACTCCTTAACGCAGCAAAGCGCGTGTCAGACGGGGCTGACAAGCATGTATCAGGCTAAATTGAACCACACAGTAGCTGTTCTGAAACAAAAAAGTGTCAGATGGAAGAAGAAGAGGGCTTAGCAAACTGCCTGCCATGGGAGCTTTATGCACTTGGATTGGATATATTTGCACTGGCAGGGTGAATAGTAAATTGCTTAGTGTCAGCTCATCACTTAAGGAGGATTGTTGGTGGGTATAATGCTACCCAGCACATGGATACTCCAAACGGTCTCAAGCCAGCAGCCCCTCTGAACTGTCTCCAAGTGTCCCGATGCGATGCTGTGTCCTGTCTGCGGACGCTAAGCTTTCAGTTGTGGCTCTCTGAACTCATCACTTTGGCTCATATTAGTCTCTGTGTTGCAGATTAATATATAAATCCCCAATCAAAACGGGGGGGTGGGGGGTGGGGTCGAACTGACCAGCCAAAGTAAACACGACAGACGCAGTGTAGTAAAGGGAAAACAGCAGAAAAGTGGTGGTTGCAGAGCAAATGAAATACTGAAAAACCGATAAATAGACTGGAGAGGCATGTTTATCAATGGCAGACATGTCACTTTAGATGTCCTCTTGTCCGCCTGTCTGTCCGCCTCAGGAAGGGACAGAATTAAATTTTCACCCGGCCATTCTGTTCTAGTAACGACGGGCACCGGGGAATTACCTCACAGCTCCCTATCTCAAATCTGCGGGATTAAGCTCCATTAAACATCGAGCGTCGCTGAGTTTCATCTTGGGATTTCACTCCGAGACAGAGAGTGCACATGAGGAGGAGGGAAAAATAGCAACGGCATGTCCTTCACCTTTATCGACCAAATGGTATATAAAGAGAGGAGGGCTGAGAAAAATTGCTGGCCTGTTCCTCAGGATAATTGTGGAGAGGAGCGCTTGGCCGGCTGACGTTGGTGTGGTTAGCATGCTTAAATATGGTTTTTCCAACGATGACCGCGAACCCTGCAGAGGCTCCTGGCACACAGGGACACACACACACACACACACGCACACACACACGCCTCCTAGAAAAACAGTCCTGTCCCAGAGGTATACCAGCCACTTGATGAGAAATGACCACTGCTTTGCACAGGACACAACACACAACCGTGCATGCTCACGCACAAACACGCTCACACACCAGCGCTGTCTCAGTTCACACCAAGAAAATTTAACCTGTGCTTCGCACAATATATTAAGTGTGCTGTGAAAGAAAGTCAGGGGGGTCCGATGATGAACACCTCCTGTGTCCTCCCTTCATCCTCTTTCTCTCTCTCCTCCGGCTGTTATTGATCTGATCTCCTTCTCTCTCAACTGGAGCCATGATTCATGTTGTCCTGACCGGTCCTCACTCACCACACACAGACACAGCTCAGTCATGCTCGTCGCTATCTATCTGTCCATCTGTCTCTGTCTGCTCCCCCGTTCTTCCTTCAGGCAGGTCAACCTGCTCGCTACAAAGGGCCTGTACATCACCATGGTCGTCGATATTGTGATTTTTGCTATGGGTATTGTAGTCCTTAGTGCTTTGCTTTAAAATGGTTGCATTTACCTACCAGCAGAGTTATATTATAGTGTTATTCTACAGATACATGACAGCACCAAGCTTAAATATCTGTACCGACTCTCCTGGCATGTAAATAAATGAACATTAAAAATAAAAAAATAACTGAAATCATATTTGAACATGTTCAATCTGAACTCGGCTGCCTGGAAAACAATAGAGAAAATGCTCCATGTTTATGGTGGCTTAAACTGTCAGAGATCCAGTCCAGTTTTTTAAAAAAAACAAACAAAAGAAAACAAAAAAAAAACAAGCTACAGAGAGACGTGCGGAGCGAGCGAGGCAGAGAGATGTGTATAGATACGCCTCGCTCGCAGCAGCACATAAAAGCCCAGCTCCAACCAAGGCCTCTGCTCCAATGTGTAGAAATTAATTGAGTGAAAAAAATCTGCTGTTTAAGGTTGAAGTGGGTTATGGGAGGCAGTGTAACAATTGTTTTCTGTTTGCCAGAGGCTATATATCGTTCATTCCGGCTTTCTCTCTTCTCCGTGCTCAACACTTGCCTCCCTCTCTCTCTCTCTCTCTCTCTCTCTCCATCTCTACCCTCCCTCCTCTCACCATCCATCCACCTTCTAAGCCTCTCTTGCTCCCTCCTCTCCTTTTTCACCGTGATTTTATTTCCCAGCGTCTACAGCCTCCTTGATTCATGTTTATCTCCCCCATTTTCATTGATCACATAGGAGAGGTTCTGTTTTTTTTGTTTTTTAATTTTTCTTTTGCATCGAGAGACTTCATCTGTGGAATTAGGTTTAATGTACGCATCTACCGACCAGCAGGTTTAGAGTGAAAACACACCAAATTGCATCAAACATACCTTTTATCAGGGGATCGCTTTGAATGAAGCTAAATAAAAGCACTGTCTTGTAATAGCTTACGAGCGTAAACGTGCATATATCAGAGCATCATCTATCAACGTGCATCGTTGTTTTCCCTCAGGGACATGAACAGGGGACCAGAAGAGAGAAGCAGGTTAGGACCAACACGAGCTTAAACAAATGACTCCTCTGCTCTGTTCATTTAAATGCTCTATTGACATCCCTTGCTTTGCAGCACTTTCTATTATCAAATTCCAAAAATACCAGCCCCCACCACCAGAGAAACCCCTGAACAGCAACGATCGTCATCCGAAAGGGAAGACAGAGGAGATCTATTCAGGTTACTGTGAGCAGAATCAGGATAAATGTGTTTCCTGGAATAGAAGAAGAGAAAGTTATGGCTGGGTAATCGCACAAGACCTGGCCGATAATGAAGACAATTTCAGTAATCTTATTTCCTTTGTTGCCCAAAGCAGAAGTGCAAAACCTGTTTCCTGCGTTAAAACACCTATTTAGCTGCCTTTCATCTGAAATTTCAAACCTTTCAGTATCACTCTGAGGAAGGCACGCCTGCTCAACCGCCATAATTCTACACAAACACTTAACCATTCTCTTTGAACTCTGCAGCTCCGCTCATTACACCACCTTTGAAGAGTGCATGTTGGAAATGTTACATTTTGATTTTGCAGTTATTAAACGTAACGCAGCAGCAAATTACATCTAAACCTCCGTGTTGGTGGTAAATAATACATAGAGCCTGCGCGCTAGACGGCAGAAAAAAACAGCCCAGCAAAACGTAAGAGATGAGGGAGACGCTCGAGTATAACAAGTTCATCCTGCAAACGTCAATACGGACATATTTTTGCACACGGGGCAGAAAACGTAGCGGAATGCTGGAGCCGGCTCCATGCAGTTTGGGGTAAACAGCTAATAGCACACTTCCTCCTCAAAGCTCCTGCGCCTCTGCATTCGCCACCTGAAACAAGGACGCTGTGCTGCCTTTGTGAACCGCGTTGCAAGAAGAAATGTTCCAGAGCCAACAGCAGGAAGGAGAGGCGGTGCTGACGAGGCATCGCAAGAACAGCACTGCGGCTACGCCAGCGTCCATGGCAAGATTCAGCCGAAAGAAAGTTAAAGCAACACGGGAAATTCATGGATTGGATAAAAGGAATATCCTGAAGAATTGTCCAAGGCATTTGGAACAATCAATAATCGTATTTTCCAGGTTTTCATCGGAAAGAAACATGCATTGATCCTTCGCGGCCGACCCATCGGTGTCGGCCTGGAGAGAGAGAGAGAGACGGTGCAGAAATCAGTAAATCAGCCAAAAGAGGGCTGTAGATCATTAAACAGAGGTTTTTAAAGAACCTGTGCCCTGTCAGAGGGGAGGCGAGAGGAAGGCTGACGCTCAAACTACCTGCTTTACTTTGAACTCCAATAATTCCGGAGAATCAAATGAATTCAATAGCGGTTTGATGTCTACACCAGAGCGGGCCTTTCAGCCCAGAACGCTGCACACTCAATCACTCGGTGGTGTTTTCTAAGTAGTCTGAATCTCTGAACAGCCTGGCCTGCAACTAAAAAACCCCCAAAAAACAAAAAAAAACAACACAGAAGGCAGGAGCCTCAGTCAACCTCACTCATTAACATAAAATCCCAGGACCTGTGCTGCCAGGGAATTTCTGTTTTCCCTCACAAGACCAAACAAAAGAAGAATCCACGCTGAAAGGAACCAGCGTCTCTGAAGAAAGTGTCCTCCAAGGATGAAACAAGGCATCTGCCTTTGAGTTATCTCATTTGCCGTGCACCATTAGTCTTCTGCGTAGTCGCTCTTTTGTCTTTGCAAAACACAAAACATTTCTAATAACTCTTCCTTTAATTATCATAAATCCCAGTTGAAAGCGGAAACACCGCTGCCTCCCACAGTGCACCGCAGTCGGGCCCGATCCCAGAGATCAGCCCTCTGAGCTGGACGGCCGGGCGGAGACGACGTGGTCGGGCTCGGAGACAAAGTGAGGCTAACGTCTTAACTGCAGCGGCGGTGAGAAGTAAGAAAGGAAAACTAATTACTGCGGTCCTGAAGGAGGACTGTTGGTAAAGTGGATGCACCCTACGTGGGAGGGTAAGGCGCTCATGTGGAAGGCTTTGGTTCACTCACTAATAACAACATAACAACCTCCATTAAGCCATTATCCTGGGTGAGGATCATTGCTTTAATCTACCGAGCTGGATGAAAAGAGAAGAAAAACACAAAAATGAAATGTTCATTTTTTAGTTCTTTCACAAACAAACCAATATCTAAGGTTTCCAACACTCCTCTGTACATACACACCGAACAAAAATATAAACACAACACTTTTGTTTTTGCTTCCATATTTCATGAGCTGAACTCAAAGATCTAAAACATTTTCTCCAGACACAAAAGACCCATTTCTCTCAAATATTGTTCGCAAATCTGTCTAAATCTGTGTTGGTGAGCGCTTCTCCTTTGCCGAGATAATCCATCCCACCTCCAGGAATAGCACAACAATGGGCCCCAGGATGCCGTCACGGGATCTCTGTGCAGTCAACACGCCCTCCATAAAATGCAGCCGTGTTCGGTGTCCATAACGTACGCCTGCCCATACTTGGACCATCATGGAGGCGACCATGCTGGATGTGGAGGTCCTGGCCCGGTGCGGTTACACGTGCTCTGCGGGTGGATGTACAGCCAAACTCTCTGAAACGCCGGCTTATGTTAGAGACATGAACATTTGGTTCAGGGGCAGCGGCTCTGGTGGACATTCCTGCAGGCGGCCTGCCAGCCGCACGCTCCCTCCAGACGTGCCACATCTGTACCGTCGTGCTGGTGGTCGAACTGCACGTCTCAGAGCGGCCTTTTATCGCGGCCAGTCTGAGGCTCACCTGACCAATATTCCTGCCGTCCAATCAGCATCTGTGGGTCTTTTGTGTCCGGAGAAAATGCTTTAGATCTTTGAGTTCAGCTCATGAAAAATCGGAGCAAAAACAAACGTGTTGCATTTATATTTTTGTTCAGTGTTAAATAAATGACAACAAAATAGTGGTAATTTCTTTCTATGCTTGTAACAACTTGTACAAATGAAAAGCGCCGTAGACTTTCCTGCCTTTGCAATGACTTTTGACTTTTTCACTGTGGGAAAGTTAAGAGTGAGAAGTACGATAACAGCGTCTTGGTGTATGACACACATATTAGTTTTGCCTCCTCCACATCAAGTCATCCAAAAAAAAAAAGAGGAAGAACTAGCTCTGTAGGCTCCAAGGCAAGAAAAAATTCTGAATAACAGAGCAGACACCAGGAAAAAGGACGACATTGGAAACTGAAATCGATTTACTGTCTTTATAGCGCAACTTACTGTTTTTTTTAAAAGACAGAGTTTAAGTTGAAAATAAAAATGGAAACTACAAACTTTTGTGCTGTGGGTAATCAGATCTTAATTTCACAGCTGACTTGTTGTAGGGACGTGGAAAAGCAAACATGGGGTCACTCCCTCTGAAACTATCACATTTCATACGAGATCACGCTAGCTTGACACTCCAGTTTCCAGTAAAAACCACACAGATGATCATTTCACAAAGAATTAACTGATAGGAGGGTGAAAAAAAGGCCTAATGATCATAAAATTACGTGTATTAAAATAATTGTTTAAATTCGAGCATAACTAGTGGTAAAAAGAGGAGTTCAATGTTGAAGGTCATGCAATATTGAAAGCCAATGCGGTGTAGCATCCAGCACACATCTACTAGCATCCACTCCATTACAACATTAGCAACTAATGTTTTGACATTTGTCTTCATTATTATCAATGAACAGAGGCGATTGAGCCACAAGCATGCTCCATTACCTTCTTTCATTGCACAGTTGCACAGTTGAAATCACACATTAGGGTGGATCCAACATAAAATGACAAGTTACCAGAGCTGAGGACGCGCCAGCTGATCATGGAGATGGCGGAGGGTGAGAGGGTTGTGCGAGGAGATGATAGGGTGGAGTTGAGGCAGGAATGGGACTTGGAAAATGAGTTGAAAACTGTATTGGCATTTAAGCGTAGGGAGTGTGGGGCTACGAGGAGCCCCTTAAGAAGAAAAGCTCATTTCAATCGGTATAATTAGCCTGTGGTAATGAAATAAGTCAGAGCCACTGCCACCTTCACTTAAGAGAAAATCGATCTACATTTGAGGGAGTTTATTAAAGCTTAGGGATAATGGGAGGAAGCTATAGAAAAGGTGGAGGACTGGAGGAGATGGGGGTTGAGTCGACGTTAATGGCTAATCAGATGAGAAGAGGTGCTAACGTTGGGGAAGAATCTTGACAAGAAGCAGAGTGGGGATCAGTTGGAGTTTGTCAAAGCAAATCTGCTGGAGGTGCTGCTATTTCACAGCACAAAGCCAGGGGATGCTATCAGCACAGCGCTGACTGCGGCGCCTGGTGAAGATAACATCCCCAGGCAGGAGGAAGCCAGCTGAAGCCTGGTTTACCAGGAGAACCTGACCGGCTGGAGGTCCCTGGACGTCGTCGCGGCGGTTGCAGGATGACGGTGGAACTCTGCTTGATGTCAGTATGACGAACAACCTGAGCGTGGTGAGAACACGGTGTGGCGAGATAACCACTGATTGGCATGTCTCCTTAGGTACCCCAAATGCATGCTGGGTACTGTGGGTGCTTCTTGCTCATTTATCCAGCCGTCTGGCCGGCTCACCTGGAGTGATGTGGGAGACGTCAGGAAGGCAGGCTGCTATTTCACGGCCTGTTAAGCGCTAATGCCGCAACATGCCCTGCGCTTCAATTTTAAGGGAACAGGGAGCACTGCCGTCTAACTCAAGGTTCTGTCTGTCTACGCTGTGGAAGACTGGGGGTCACGGTAAGGAACGAGAGCTGGGGAAAAATTAAAAAAAGAAGATAAATTGTGTAAAAGGAGGGGGGTGAAAGAGAATCGGTTTCCATGGGCTGCTGAGCCAGCACACAGGGCAGCATCAGTGCTCGCTGACATCTACTGCTACCACGCTAGGCTGCCTTTAGCAGGCCCCAGAAGGCTCCTCGCGCCTGGATTTCAAGCTTCTCCCTTGCTGGAGTCAATGAACATCACTAGCCTGAACAGCTACAACTTTTGTCCTCTTCTGAACACTACATTTGTCCCATGTAATGACCACATAACCTGGATTGAGCTCCAGATAGCGGGAGATTTAAAACCGCTACTGATTAGCATGAACCCTGGAAAAGAAGAGAGCTCAGTTTCAAGTTAGCAACGCTTATAGTTCAACAGTTTACATTTTCACCTTTTACCTGCTGAAGTAGGGAGATAAATACTTCTTCATTACGTACTGTGAGGCCTTTGAACAGGTATCTAAAGTTCTAAATAGCTATTCCTCCAGCGAGGGATGGGCTCCGCCTTCCCTCCTGGTGCTGCGCACGGGCCGAGCTAACGGCCTTTGCATGTGCTAACAGTAAACATGAGCGGGGCTGGCAGGTCAGTGCTCCCATCATATACTGGTTACAACCGTGATGGATCACTCCTGTCTGAACCACCTGTCACTGATGATGTGTGAGGTGGAAAGGACATGACTTAGGTCTTCCAAGACTGTAAAACGTGCACGCGCACACAAAACCTCACATCGCACAACACAACTCCCCGTGGAATAATAAAGCACGCATAATGCCTGCGCTTTATTTTCATATTTCCAAAGTGTTAAACTGCAGTTATGGTGTCAGTTCCCTTGTGGTTCCACAGCCCTGACCCAGCCCGCGCTCTTCTCTCTTCACTAGGCTCATGCACGCACCCGCACCGCCTCCTCTTCCAGTGCAGCAATTAGCTCATTAGCTTTAACATATGGAAAAATGGCGGCATGGCGAGTTTCACTTTGTTGTAGACTGGAGGGACAGTGGGCCCTGATGATATAATCAACTGGAGGTAGTTGTGGGGACATTCTCAAGCTAATTATCACACAGGACATCCCATTTAGGACCGATATGAGGGAACAGCTGGCTCCGTTAATAGCTGTACAACCGTGGCAGGAAGGAACCATTATCTTTCTTTGTGGACGTTCACGTTGAGGACGAAACTACGGCGAAGGTGACGTGACCTCGGGGAATTAAAAAAAACCTAATTAAAGATGATGATTTTCTTTAAAGAGAAGATTTTCAGGAAGAGAAATAAAAGCCGGCTGTGCGCAGTCCCACCAGGGTGATGGACCGGCGCAGGACCAGCGCGCTGGCGCGGCCGCGGAGGCCATTTTCTGTATGGAGAGGAGCACAAACGCAGAGCAGAAGCCTGCAGGGAGCACGCCTGAGCTTTGTCTCTGTCACACTGCGTGACAGAGACTTGCAGCAGCGCTCCTTGAGGTGTGCGTGCACGTTTGCACCAGCGCAGACACACGAACACGAACTGGGAACCAAAAGCTCCCACCACCATATCTCACCTCGCTTTAACCTCCTGTGCACGCGGCAGACAGTGCTGAACCATAACTTAGCCCAACTGAAAGAGAAGGGGGGGAAAGTGAAGGATTCTGGGGGTTTCATGGTCTTTTTGAGAATATGGCCACGCTGGTAAATCAGCCATGCTGACGCCAAACTGCAACCAGCCTATGTCGAGCAGCAACTCCTCTTTTTCCGGCAGCGATACGGAAGCGGCTGGGAGCGAGGTGAGGCGAGGTGAGGCGAGGTGGGGGAATGCTAGCTGCACGCCGCTGCTTTGAGCCAGCAAGATTAATGTAGGCTCTCTGGAGCAAAGGCAACATCCAGAGCTTTAATAAGGTACAAACAATCGGTTCCGCTCCACTGGCTTCCGAGGGAAAACTATTGTTGTGCTGCATTGTTTCTTCGTAAGACTCCTCGGAGACGCAGGCCGGCTGCAGCGTGCGGCTGTCTCCATTACAGCCGAGGGAGGGGACGATGTAGACCTGTGTTTGTCTGTGTCAGGGTGAAGGTTGCCTCCTCCCCCCACCCCACACCCGCCCTTTTCCCCTTCAGTCCCCCGAAAAAAAAACCAAAACGAGCAGACTCACCTCGACTCCCTGGACTTTCAGCTTCATGTGATCCTCCCGGGTGGTCTTCCCATCTTTCCTCTTCTTCCAACAGTAGCCATCCTTTCTGTACTTCACCTTCTTCCTATTGTACAAGATCATGGAGCCATTCTGAGGCCTGGATCCATGGAGACCGGACAGGGAGGGGAGGGGAAGAGTAAAAAAAAAAAAAAAAAACAAACAAAAAAAAAACAAAAGACAGAGAGAAACATGAAACGACAGGACTTTTTAGGCAGC
>BJFM01000481.1:460888-471722 GCA_016586285.1 Arothron firmamentum | reverse complement strand
GGGGGTGACACAGAGGTGAGCGCGGGGACGAGATGAGGTTGTACCCAAATTGAGACATGCATGGATATCTCCAATTTGACCTCATTCATCAATTAATTACCACCATTAGCAGGAGGTGATGTGGAACCAAAGCTGAATTCACAGCAGCGCGGTGGCTCCGGCGGCTCCCCTGCTCCTATCTAACATCTAAACACTGAGACAGACGGAGCGTGCCTGTGTGTATGTTTACCGTGAACGTATAACCAGCAGACAGACAGACAGGCTGATGGGCATCGGGCACAATCCTGTCGGGTCGCCTATCTGCCACTCGCAGTTTCAGTCCGGCCCTTTGTGACTTGTAATGTGAACAGCAGATTGCGCATACTCAATTTCCTAAATTATCACCTGGGACGGGGCCGGTGAGATAACCTTAGGTGTCTGGAAAAGAAGATAACAACTTGGAAACAATTTTAATGCTGCTGAGCGACAGCATCAGAACACCAAGACGCGATTACCATCCTAAGTATCAGAAAGAGCGGGCGACAGTTCATTTGCTCCAGTAGCTCTTGTTCAGCAATTGTAGATGTGCTGGCAACACTAGAGCTGCTGAAATGCAACATAAAAGCTATAAAGCTGGCACACGCTTTGCATGAATTGCGTAAAAGGGTTTGAACGGGTAGAGAAGGTCTGATTGGGTGCATCTTTCAGAGACACACATCACATTTGTTAACTAGGCTGCCATGGATGGGACCTGCCGGTATTCATTCCTAGAGGCTAAAATGGAGGCTGATGTACCTGTTATGGGCTGACAGAAAGACTGCCTGAGCAGGGCGGAACTGCAAAGATGTGAATTATGTGCCTTGAACTCATAATTTTGAGGCCAGGCTGATGGTCGGCCATGCACAGCAGCGCAGCACTTTAAGATCCTGTTTGTAATCGTCTGTGGAAGGAGAGCCCGAGGGGGAAGAATCCTCAAACCCACTCACCTTCACCGCTGTGTGCATGCTACGCACACCTTCGCACGCATGTTCTCAAAAATACATGCAAACAACTACGCCAACACACACACACTGGTGTGTCACACACGCTGTGTGTGCAAACACAGTGCAGGGTCAGTACACTACATGTGGGCCTTTGCAAAAATAAAGAGTCTCCCTCAAAGGAGCAGCGTCAAATAGGCATGCATGAAAAAGCACGGGAAGCACTTTGCCCTGCATACATATCTGATGCACGACAGCCAAGGTCAGTCCAAATTCTCTCCCTACTGGTGCCTAATTGAATCACCTTCAAGGATCAGCAGCTTTCATCTGGTGCTTTGTGAGTCTCTTCTATAAACAGGTCGTGCTACCTGAGCTCCATCTCTGCTTGAAGGTAAGCTGAATGTGGACAAGTCAACAGAGGCAGCACCCAGCACAGGAGAAGGGGGCGCTGCGCGCACCACGCTGACAGCGAGGGTGATCAGGCAGGCCCAGGAAACGATGATGAAGTGCAGCATTATTGCGGTGATTAACTCCATCTCCCTCTCTTCCTCGCCTCGTTCAGTGCCATTTCCTCTCGCTGCTGGCCGGGAATGGGGCCTCTGATCAGTGTGCGTGAGATTCCCTTGACACATCGTCCATCTGTGTATGTGCGCGGGTAAGCCAGCAGGTCTTCCTCACTTGCATGCTGTTGGGATCCTTCTTAATACCTCTCCATTACAAACCTTCCCTCTCAGGCACTCCAAACACTGCTGAAATTTTGATGAGACGGCGCCCCATTTGCCATGACATGTTGTTAACATGCTACGAGGATAAACAACAAATTGGATCCACGTTCCATACAAATGTAACTAATAAATTTTACATGGATATAGGCTTGACATCACTGAATCATATATTGCGCGCCTCCTCATCCCTCCTGGTGTAGAACACCGCTGCGATGTTTGATTGCGATGCTAACGTGCTGCGTGGAAGGAAACCCTCCAGGGACAAGGACAGGAAAACAGCTGAACCTGACGCGCCGTGACCTTACGGTAACGCTATTATTTAATTTAAAGACACCTGAATAATCGGACTCATTAAGCCTGAGCTTCACGGCTGTTGTTTAGTTCTGGGAAGTCTGACCCGTCCCCTGTGTGTTCTCCCAGTACCTACTGGGATGAGCTCCAGCAGCCACCGCGACCTTGAGGAATGAGTGGCAGTTAACAGATGAATAGATGAATGTTTAATGTATAACCTGTAATATTAGAAAGATATTAGAAACAGCCAAGAGTCTATTTCACACACGCTATCACCTGTGTTTCAGTATCACCTGTATGTGGGATTTGATTTGTAATGTGCATTTACGAAAGAGTGTTGAGCTGGATGTATTTGATTCACTGTCAAATTACAAGTGAACTTCCCTAAATTTTTAAAACAGTTCACTTCATTATGTCACATTGCTTTAAATGTATAAAAATTCCTCACGAAGAAGAGCGAGGAGTTAAATAATCACTTGCGAATAATGTGAAAATCAAGCAGCTTGCCAAGCTGGACACGCTGATCAACAGAGCAGGAGAGACGAGTCTGGCAATGACCCTTCCCAGGCAGCAAGCAGGCAAGCAGGTGGCTGCGGTAAATGAGCTGCATTCAACGGTGCCATAATAGCTTCACCCCTTCACCAGAGAGGCTGTTGCGTGATCACATAGCCTCCGCTCATATCAGATTGCATCACCGGCTGCCAAACAGGGAAGTCCTTTTGTTCCTCCAAAAGAAAAAGAAGGAAAGAGGCAGAAACTAGCAAACATCAACAGAATTAGTCAGATTCCTGCAATCGGCATCAACTGACTGCTCCAGGTTACAATAACTGGAGCCGTGTGAATCGATATTACGTTTATTAGCCATAATGCTGTTGTTACGTGTAAACAATGTGTCTATTTTGTATTCACTGCAGCGTTTTTTTTAGGTCCTCTTCCATCTCTGGCTGCCGTTTCCACGGCTGTGACGATGGTTCTGATCCCGTCTCGGAGCCAGAAACTCCTCTGACATCCAGATTGAGAATAATGCTCTGTGCACTCCACGTGGCGAGCTCCTCTTGTTAAAAATTCAACAACATTCTGATGCAATTTGCTGCCAAAATAAACTTCCACTCCATCCTTCCAATTTAATTCGGAACGTCTTATCGTTTCAACACTGCTGTTGCTGTTTTCTGCAGAGAGGATAAACCCACAGCAGAGAGGCGCTCTTTCACACAGACTGTCAGTCAGCCTTAATAACGGCCCAATTTACAATGTTTGGAAGATTTTATAGACTTTCATTGATAATAAACATCAGTATCATGTGTCTTTCAGTGAAGGTGGGTCTCACAGTGGGACAGTTAGCTCTCCTTGACTCCACTTTGCTCCTGCGCCCTTACAAACTCTCCACAATTACACGCCGAGGCTTCTTTTTCCTCTGCGCCCTCTCATCCTGGCATCCCTCATCTATTATTCAGTTTTTAATTTGGCTATTTGAGGTTTGTCCCCTCGTTTGGTGACAGGTAAGCCTCCGTTAAACAGGAACCTCATCCATGACATATGACTCCAGCAGCCAGCGCACAACATTCCTGAAATGACCATTAGAGGGCTTATTGATATAACCACCATCTCCCTCTTGTCATTATCCCTCTAATGTATTTGTAATTGTGTGGGGGGGCTTTTGGAGTTATTGTCACCTTGGATGCAAAAAAAATAAAAAATCATCTTCCCTTTCTGTCCCCATGTTTGCGTGGTGTCCACAAAAACCTGTCCATGGAATCCCGCAGGGCTGGTATTCAGCCACGCCTCCGTTGAGGCCACTTTCCTCAAGAAGCTTTTGTGTTTATGACAAAAGTTTCCAAATTGCAGGTGGCTTTTACGCGGGGTCCATCACATTTGGGTTGTTGTTTGATAAAAATGGGTCTCTGTGTCTGATCTCGGACTCCTATAATCATATGCAATTGTGGTAAAGTGAAGAGAAAGACATGGCTCTTTACTAAGATCTATGCCTCATTGTATCTTATGTGTCACGCGAGCCCAGGATCAATAGCACTCAATAGTCTATTAATAGGCAAGTCTGGGCTCTGTTCAGAGCGGAGCACCAGTCTGTCCACCAGACCAGGCCATGAAAGGAACAGCCTGCAAAAGAAACCAATCCCCGCTTTTCTGTTAGCAGTAAAAGCCTCTTAATCATCTCAGTTTCCCATTGACTTAGCCTCCCTCTCTCCCTCCCGCCGGAGGAGTATCCTGGAGGGGGATAGTTAACCGACCCCCTCGTCCTCTCCCTGCCGCAGAAATGATGACTCTGTCTATTGAAAGGTTTGGAAGCGAGGTCAAGGGGATTTTGTTCCAGTCTGAGCGGAAATGTTTGAGCGGAAGTTGAAAATAACCCACGCCGAGACACAGAACCCGTGACGAAAGCCGGCATTAATTACTGCCGAGAGAAAAACGCTTCTCCTTTTCCGGTAGAGGAGTGATTACAGATGGGCACTTAGACGAGTGCAAGAACATCTTCATCTTAAGTGTAAGTGACCTGCCTAATAGACCGTACCATGTAGTTATCTGATAGAGACCACCACCAAAAACCAGCCTCCACTCAAGAACACCTGAGCAATAACATAGCTATCGATCTATATTCCTATCGAAAACCAAACCGAGCCTTGATCCCTCCGTCCTTGTGCAAAGATTACCTCATCAATTCTGTTCAAAGGAAATCCATTAGTGCATTCCTCTGTGTTTGTTCAAGCCGGCCGGTTTGTCGGGAACGTTGATTAAACACCGCTCTTGGTTTCCGGCGGTGGGCATTAGCTCCGGCGCTCCTGACGGACGGTGAGGCTGGGATGGTCAGGTGGCTGTCGCCTTTCGCCCTCCACCACCTTAGGTCCAGCTAATGGCGGATGCAACTAATAAAGGGAGGGGGCCACCGTCACGTGCGCTGCCTTTGCTAGCTGAGCACCCGCACCCCCCCTTCCCCCCCACCTTTCGCGAGACGGGGCTGTCACATTCGTCTCTGTCACGGCGTGGCGTGCCACCCATTCATCAAGCCTGCCAGCGATGGCATCCCTTTCCTGTGGGTGCCCGGAGACTGGGCACGTCTTGGCCTGACTGCATCCCAGATACACACAGAGAGCAACACACAGACACTCTGATGGATTCATTTATTAGGCCTTTCATTACCCAGGGGGCCAATGGTAAATCACAATGCAGCGAAAGCCACAGCAGGGCGATGCTGTTGCCCTCTAGGCCCACTGAAAGGATAGACAGGCTTCCAGAGGACAGAATAATCTTCTGGACGGTGTCTCATTAGAGCATGGAAGCCACTGGGATTAACAAATTAAATGAGTAATTGAACATAAAAAAAGAGGCGGACAGAAAACGAGAGTCACAGCTCCACGTCAGTACGGATGCAGACCTCTGGAGCACGATGGCTCCTGTCTCCAGACTTAGCAGGAGGATTATTTGACGTTTTGTCCTCCTACGTGTATACTGTTTGGTGTTGTTATGTCGTTCCATCGGGATGATCCGCGTGGCTTTATGAACCTTGTTTTCAAAAAGGCAACCCAGAACCAGAGCTGCTGTGCGTGACAGCCAGACACCAATTGCAGAGAAACCAACCACAGAGTAGATGTGTGAGGATAGAGTTCAATACCGCCTGCAAAACTTAGTTTTATTGATTGCCCAGGATGGCAAATTCAATATAGTCTAAAGAAGTTAGAATTGTGGATCTACAAGCCAAGCAATTCAATAGTGTTCATCCCATGTAACGGTGAGGATCTGGGCACTGTCTGATTCAATCCGAGGAGCTGTGGCGGAGGCTAGCAGGGATGGAGGAGCCAACAAATGCAATATGCTGCAGCTTCGGAGTGGATCTTTGGAGTCAACAAATTTAATAGAGCCGCTTTATCCCCTCATATGTTTGTGCAACTAGATTTAGAGTGTGGAGGTTCCCCTCCGAACCTCAAATGGAGCTGGGGAGTTTAACCTAAATAAACTGTCGTCTTTATTGCGTCGTTTGCCAACACTAAGCCAAGCTCTGGCTTTAATTACGACAAATCCTCCGCATGTGTTCAATACCTTTGCCAATAGTGAAAGACGCATTAAAAATTACTCAAAACATCTTCCGTCGACAACAGTGGCAGAGGGGAGACACCTCAGCTTGCCTGCAAAAATCCTTCCTCCACCATAGGGACTATACATTTGAACTATACGTCAGTATGTACAGAGACGCCCCTGGCAGAGAGCCTCGGTTAAAAATCCAAAATTACCTTCTCCTGTGAGATGGCGTTCAATTCAAACACAAGCACAATAGCGACAAAACTCTCATCTCACCCTGGACACTTACAATCGCGGCATTAAGTGCGGCATGAATTAGCCACAGATAGCGTAAGCGCACGGGGATGGACGAGAACAAGATTTACACCACACAAGAGGATTCGATAGATTTCTTTTCAATTAAGAACCTGAACAATGTCAAAACCTAGCTTTAATAGCGATTTTTAATAAAAGAACTCATTTGAATATCTGCTCTGCGCTCCTGTGATATTAGTTTGAGGAATCAGTTGTTAAAAATGAAGAGAAGAATGGGGACAAGATAAGCAATTGTAATTGCTACTTTGTTTGTTTCACAATATATGACCCGAAACACTGAAATTATGCGGTTTGAAAACAAAAAAGAAACCGGAAAGGCATTAATGATTGAGTGGGCGGGGTGCACGGGCATGCTATGAATGCTCAAACGCAAATTTAGCTGTGAGGAACCCCGAGAAACACAGGCAGCGGTTGTAATCCCAACACTATGCTGCACCGTCAAGCAGCTAATAAAAATAGGCTGGTGGCAGATCAAGTCTGTGATTCAAATAAATTCAAAGCCTCTTTTTGCTGAACTGCAAAGATCCCATGCTGGCTCCTTTTCAGAATTTTTTTTTATCATTGTCCCTTTGCTTAGGTCTCTCTCTCTCTCTCTCTCTACTCCCTCGCAGTATTAGCATTGCTAAATATATTTGGAGCTGCCATTGGGAACAATTGAGCAGAAAGGAGTCATATAAACACGACGGTCTGACACAAACTGGTGAAAAAATCCATCTCTCTAGCCACAGGCACGCTACCGCTGTCTCTGTGAGGGCAACTGTTGACTGTAAACAGCATTAGCACAGCACAAACACTGTACCCTAGCTATATTTAAACAATGTGCGCACACCTTAAAATGAATCTGCGTGCAGGACGGCTCCGTGTTACATTTGTCAGGCGTGTTTAAGAGCAGCTAGCATGGACGGCTATTAGAGCAGAAAGCACGCAGAGACGGCCCACTACCTCCTTTTGACGAATCAAATCGCTGGCACGGGACCATGTGACAACGCCTCTTCCATTTGTTGGAGCAAGATAACGTGGCTTCAGCGAAAGCCCTCTGAACCTCAAAGAGCACGTTCATCTCCATGACTTTGAATTTATTACCCATCAAAGATAAGTCTCCTTTTCACACGCAGAGCTCTATTTGTCAGTGTCACCACACAAAGGAGAAGGGCAACTTATTCATGCCAAACATGCCTCCAATTTCAACTTTTAGTTGCCCCTTTGAGCACTGTTTTTTAATTAAAAGAGGTTCCCTTTCTTGGTTCCATTTCTTTTCTCCTTTTTTTTTTTTTTAAACAGAAATATCTCTTTGATACTGCTTGCTTCAGCCTGAAATAGCCACGATAACATATCTTTCAATTACAGTTTTATTGTGACTACCATCCAGTTGCCATTCAACCTTTCTCTCTCCTCCTCAAGCAACCACATACCTGCAAAGAGGGAACGTGACACATGGGCCTGCATAGAAATAGCTCTGATTTCCACCCATCACACACTGGCAGGGGCAATAGCTTTTATCTGCAGGCAGAGGGGGAACACGCCGCCTGAAGAGAAGCTCTGGGGTGGCAACGGGGGGGGAGGAGGGGCACTGATGAGTGGTCCTGGGTGCAGCGCGCTGGGACACAGCTGACCCAACTCCCCTCATCCGTACCTCGGCTGCTCTCCTCTTCACATTGACAGGCTGCAGATTGAGGGCTAAGATTAGCAGCCACTTTCTCACAGAAGGCCATAGAGATACAGTATCGAGAATAAATGGCCACATCATGTTGTCAATGTTGTAACCTTGGCAACAGACAGAGTACTATTTTAGTCCCCCCACTGGCCACCAGAACAGCTGGCAAGATGGGGAGAATCTTCGCCGCTCTGGCCAGCGTTGCTCAGCAATCTGCACGCATGCAAACACACACCGAGCCACGATAAACTTACTCAATTTTCAAACCTCTCAATCAACACACAAGTACGTCTTAAGCGTGTCAACAGATGATATAAAGTGAAGCTGCTTTTAAAACTGACAGAAAATGATGGCGCTCTCATACATCTGACTTTTTTTTTTGCAACCTCACGCAGAGTTATTTTGCACACGAGGGACTAGAACGGAGGGAGCATAAAACAGAAATTAGGAGCGCATCTCTGGCAGTCACCGTCATTCTCTCCCCCATACATCACTGGGAACGATCCAAACGTGCCCAATTGCATCATGGAAAAAAAAATTCAATACGTTGGCAACTCCCAAAACGTGTTCAATAAATCAGCGTGACACGACGCTGCTTTGAAGTCAGCTATCCGAAATTCAGAAATGCTTTTTTTGGGGATTTTAAAAGCTTGTGAATTATACACTCACCTCTGAACGAGCCAAACATGGCCGCGTTGCAGGGTCTCATCATCAAGGACAAACTGGCACAATCATTATTGTTGTGCGAAATAATTGCAAATTTGCCTTTTTCCTCGTGGTTTTTTTCCTGCAGGCGGCCTGAAGTCAAAGGCCTGTATTAAAATCTAATCTTCAAACACCAACCTGGCTTCCACTGATCAGCCACGAGCTATTCATCACTGCCATTACCTCACCGCGTTTTTTTATCCTCCTCCTCCACTGCTGCTGGCCATCCTTTCTCTCTCTTTCTCCATCTGGCTGACCTCACCTCTTTCCCTCCATCCCCGACTCCTTCTTTTGATTTACGGCCCAGCGTTCAGTCCTTCCTTCGCTCTTTTCCTCACACCACCCTGCTTTCGCGCGGCCGTTACTTCCTCCCAGTGCTCCCTTTTTTTTGCGGCCTTCATCTGCAAATGCATTCATCCTGCAGCCTCTCTGTGCAATTAAAAGTGTCCATACACAGGCCCAACACTTGACATCTGCAGAGATTTGCTGTATTTGTTCAGACTCTTTGGAGCAGAGTGTGATAAGTGATCAGCACATTTGGGGTTAGCAGGGCTTCCAAACCTGACTCTCACTGGATTAATGACACACACATGATTATTTAAGAGCAAAACACAGTTGAAGGGACACCTTTATATCAAGCTAGAATTGGTAACATTGAGCAGAAGCATGAATATGGATGGGATTAATATAATACTGTATGTTCACAGCAGTAAATACCTGAAATTCTATCCTTTTATTGTGTTTATTGATCAGAAAAAGTGGTCCATGATTGAGTTATGGCGGTAAATCAGAGTTGTGCCCTGCTTTCCACGTCTATTTTAACACACATTATCTACAGACAGAAATGTACCTGTTGGGCTGTGCTGGCACTTCGCAGTCTATATACGTACATGCATGCTACATATGGATGCACTTTCACTTCTTCTCTTTGCTCTCCTCTGATAGAAAACATCTCTCTTCCTCTCTTCCCCATTCTTGTGATTTCGCAGGGTCCTTGTGCACACCCCCGGTACAGGCTCCCGCTTTTTTTTTTTTTTTTTGCCTATCTGATAGAGTAAAAATAGCACCACTTCAGGCCAGTTTAGCCGCAAGTGTTTTTCCTTTCCTTTTTGTCGGCAAGTGGAAATGCTCGCAGACAGGCTGACTGCTGAAGCTGGAGGATTAGAGAGACGACGCTTTGATCATAGCAGGGCGAGCTTTGAGATCTCTTTCACTCTCCCTCTCTCCATCTTTACCTCTTTTCTTCCATCCATCCCACTCTTCTTCCCCGGTAAACTGCGCACGCTCGGGCTGTCCCTGCCGCTCCCCCCAGGGCTCCCGAACGGAGGGTGGCAGTGTTACACAGCGGAGGCGAGTGCGCGCAGGCAGAGTGGCATGGCGGGAGAAGGAGTGCTGGGGAGGGAGGCGGGGGGGAGATCGGGACAGCACATGAGCTACATGCTTCTGCACAGATGACACCAGGAATAAGTAATCCCTGGCCTCTTCTGGTCTGACTCAGCAGTCAGTTCTGCCTCCCCGGTTGGAGATAAGTCTGATGGAGCTGCAGCAGTGGAGTGCTGCCTGGCCCTGCCTGGGTAAAACTCATAATAAGCCTCTTTCTGTTATGACACAGATTTGTTTGCTGTTTCTGCCGACTGAGAGGCATATGTTGTTGGCAGCTGCCCTTCTTTACACTTCTGCAGGGGGGGAAGTGTGGAAAGGGTTCTGAGAATAGCAGAGGTGGCTGCTGGGAGGAGCGGGGGTGCGGCAATTCTTTTCGTCAAGCCTGTTTTTTGTTTTGTCTAGTGGATGAGGTGTGGGGATAAAGCTCCTGCTCTGTAATGGCAGGGAACTGAAGAGCCACGAGCAGTTACACAGACAGTAGCACATCTGTGCGCCAATGAAATATTCAGCAGCGAGGCAGCTCTCCGGAGGCAGGCAAGCTACAACTTCTCCACACCTTCTCCACCAACTTTAATGATTTATCAATACCTCTACCCTCCTGCAGTCAGCCTGGGACGCTGGGCACACCTGGCAACACGGGGAGGACCCCCGCATCAAAAATAGATCTATACAAACGACGGGAGTGGGCAGGAGTGGAGGGGTGGTATCAGTATCCGCAGCAGCAGCAGCAGCAGCGCTGGAGACGGGGGGGGGGGGGGGGGGGGGGGGGGGGG
>BJFM01000481.1:449319-460824 GCA_016586285.1 Arothron firmamentum | reverse complement strand
CAGCTGATGCGACGGAGAGGCAGATGAAAAGTCAAACAACAATAAATCCAACTTCAGGCGCTACGCAGTCCTGCCAGGAGAAGGTCCGCCACGACACAGCGCACGTTACCAACGCAAAAAAGAGAGTCCCAGCTTATTAAGAGCAGCAGCGCTAATTCGGCCACCCCTTGGGTCTTGTGGGGATGATTGTGTGAGCTGCAAGGGCGACCACAGAGGGCAAACAGGACTCTGGAAAAACAGACTGGATCTTTAGAATTATGACAGAAAGTTAGCGAGTCGTGGAAGGAACGTGTAGAGACACAGAGTTAAAAAAAACCAAAAAAAAAAAACAATCCTGTGGAGATTTTGAGTTTCATACTGAAACAGTGCTGCTGGAATGTAATGCTTATAGCTTCCTATAGAAAAAAAAAAAATCCTTTTCTGGTTTCATTCCCAGAGAACGTGTATGTAATTATTTGCTCAACTGGACCACGGCGCAGTGATTACACCAATATCTCAGGTAATGGTCCAAAAATCTTTCCGATTTTTATTGCAAAGCCAAACTGCAGTGACACGGGAAGCAGCTCGCTCGCGGAAGCGTCTTCCTGCGAGAGGCCGGCTGTGGTTGGGTCTGAGCAGGATGATGCAAAGGAGGATGTAGCGTTGTAATGTAGCTGCTTTGCTGTGGGTGTTGACAGAGGAGAGAACAAGGGGAAAGGCAGGCCCAAAAAGTTCATAACCACAGAGGAAACCTATTAACCTTGGTTGGTACTTTAAATGTCATTATTTTTAGCTGACACAACAAAAAGGCCTGCGAGAGCTGTTCTCTTAGCGATGCTCCATGAAAATCACTTTCGCCAAGAGGAAATTACTTCCCGGGGCCCGATGTTATTAATCTAAATTCTGTGGTTAGTCAAATTGTTGCACATAATAAATATGGAGCAGCTCGTGATGCTTATCTGCTGTGACATTCCATTCTCGCCAAAACATTTTTCCCTCGTTTTCGCTTTCTTCGAGTCTCGATGGTGTTCTCGAAAGAGACGGCTCTACTAAACAGCATTAACAGTCTAAAAGCACAATGAGCGCGCTTGTGTGTGTGTGTGTGTGTGTGTGTGTGTGTGTGTGTGTGTGGGATGAGGAGGCAGGGCCTGGATGATGGCCATCTTCCTGTGTCTTGCTTATATGACGTATGACTTTTGACTGGTTTTCTCTCCTCTTTCGTCTGCATGTCTTCATCTCTCTCAGACTGTCTAGCTTGATCTCTCTCACACACGCACGCACGCACGCGCGCGTGCACACACACTTCCTTCCCTTGCCTCTTGCTGGCAGCTGCAGATCTGCTTGCCAATATAGAGCCGACCAGATAACTCACTACAGTGTCATATTAGAATAAGCAGCCCTGACAGAGAGATCATTTGCATGCACCACATCACCAAATGCCGAGTCGTCTCCTATTTTGCACAGGGGCTATAGCGTCAGCAGGGAGACAGGAAGCAGCGAGATGCAGAGACACAGAGGGAGGCAGCGAAGGGAGAAAAAGTGACGCCAAACACACAAACGCAACAAAACAAAAACAAAAAATCCGATCCGCAAACACAGAGCACTGCTGCGATTATCAAGCTGGAAAATAAAAATAAATGTTCCAAAACAATGCTGCCCCCCCCTTTGTGATAATGACTCTGTGCATGTGTGTGTGTGTGCTAAAAGTGTTGCTGCTCCACAATGACTCACCGGCTCTGAGGCTGGTGGGAATGTGGCTGGAAGTCTGGCCGGGGCCATCGCGGGCTCTCTTCATGTGTATACTGTGTGTGCCTACACATGTGAGAGCGCGCGATCATGTGCGAATGTGTGTCCTGATTATGCAGGTATAATTGTGGGGAGGTGGAGAAAGCTGAGCCTCAAGGTCAGGGTGGTGTGGCTCATCAGATCTAGCCTCTATCGCTTTAATTAACTCCTCAGAGGGGCTTGGGAAAAGGCCCTTGTTAAAAATTCACCACAATGGAGCCCACAACCTGTATGGGAGAGGGGCAACAAGCAGGCTGCTGTAACTATTCCAAGCAAAGCACGTGACTGGAAAGATAGGCCATTATATAATTCTAGTGGATAGGAAAGTAGTCCAGGTTCCAGCCATCTTATCTTCTGTGACTTCCCTCCACATCCATTCAATTCAAGGTCAACGGAGCATGTATATATTTATAAAACACTGTATACAAGATAAGAATTGACTAGGATATGGGGAGGAAAGAGGCCAGAGGAAATGTGGTTTGATAAAGAGTTAATATTTCATGACTTTCAGCCTCTGGAAAGCACTCAAAACACCTTACATGAGAAAATAAACACATTTGTTGACTTGATCCGGCCGAACAAGTACAAGGTGAAATGGATCTGAAAGAACTTTGGACCAACAAACAGATGTCATTTAGGCAGCAGCATCTGAAGTTTAGCTTTCTCCAGTTTGAAAACCAACCTGTCTGAGATGGTTTAGTCCAGGAAAAACCTGTCAGACGGACTTGTCTGTAGATCATCTTACTGAATGTTGGGATTTTACTCACTTGGGAGCTAGATTAGCGAGCACACATGTGGCCAATTACTGTAATCTATGCATTATATATACACAATAATATGTATGCTGACTGCAGTTATGACTGCAGGTGCAGTACAGGTCATTAATAATGACTAGCCATAAGTAGAATCGACATAACGTGCTGATCTTGACTTCTGATCGCAGCTGGTGAAGAATAACTTCACTATCTGATCCAATCACCCGCTGAGCCGTCACAGCCATCAAACACGCGGCCGTCCGTTTGGTGGCAGCTTAGATGTCAGACAAGAGCCACAAGTGTTGTTTGATGATGTCACGATGGGGCGGTTTTCACGGTACACGGGTGACAAAGGACAGATCAGTATCATGCTGTTTGTGGATCAATCTGAGAACTTTAATTAGCCAGAGGGTCGAGGCCCAGGTAAAGCTCATCCACCGGGGAGCTTACAGGTGCCTTCGGTCCTAATCTTTACACCCATCTTACTGAAATTAAAGCCGCAAATGGGAAATTGATTTCTATCCCCGCTGTCCGTGGCAATATCTCCTTTTGTCTTAAGGATATTTAGGTAGGCGTGCACTTGCCTAAGCTGTTCCTTAAAACGTTCATTATCGATACAAAGAGGCGAACTGGCAGGCAGCCAGGGCGCCCGTGAGGAGGATGAAGAGGGGAAGCCTTCTGTGAGCCGCTGCCTTTTTCATTCAAACAAGTCTTTCATGCAAGGAGCCTCAAAACAAGCTGTGTGAATGACTTTGACCTCTCTGCTCCCCAACCTTTCCAACCCGAGCCGCTGGTGCTGACAGGGCGCCGACTGCTAGACTGACGGGATTAGACCGCTTCCAGAGCGCTGGAGATCTCCTGTTCAAACAAAGCCTCTCCATGCAGGTACCTGGGCAACCATCTAGGGGCCACGGGGGGGCCGACCCACATCCATATTTAAACAAATACCCCACTCCTAAATGAACAAAACAGGGTGGTTTTATGGCTTTGCGTGACAAATAAATAATCTCAGACACAGGACCAACAAATCCAAAATGATGGAGTGATGCAATCTGAAAAAGAAGGGACACAAACTTCCCTGCCTTCAACCCATTAATGAGTTAGCAGAATCTTCAAACATGAAGATAACGTCATGGCAAACCGCCATCACGTTGAATCAAATGTGGTCTAATTCATTTCCCTCTCTGCATGTCACTTCCCTCAGATCGCACTTTCTGTTGTGCCATGTTGATGTTTTCCACTTTATGGCAGGATGCGATTTGTCATTCTAATGAACTTCTCTGTGGGAAAAAAAAAGATCCCAAGGAACATTTCTCAAGATGTCAGGGAGCAGAGAATGTAAAGTGTGCAACACAGTTAATTCAAGTGCGCCTGCCCTACAGGCAGGAGCCCTGCCTGTGCATCAGCTCCTAACAGGGGACAACTCATGCCAAATTAGAGCGCGTTGGACAGAATCTAGGAACAAGTCCAGGTTATTTGCCTGCAGAGATTGTTATTATTTAGAAAGGAAAAATCCGACAGACAGGGGTAGCCTTCAAGAACGGGTTCTGCCTGAGCTACTCTGGATATGAGATGGTCAGATGTTCCAGGGCGGATGGATAACAGCGAAGTGTCCTGTGTGTGTGTTCTGTGCCTCAGAGGGACAGGACGGCGCTCGACGGGCTGTTGTATGCGCTTGTGATAAATCTGCTGGTATGCCAGGGCTCTTTTCTCATTTGTTAGGCAGCCATGTGTGAAAATGTTAATGAAGGCCTATATAATCTAGGAAATTCTCGCTGTTAGAATTTCCTTCACGTAGTCGAGCTTTCTGCTTACACACTGAGTATTGTGCGCATCAATCCTTCCTCTGTCGTACTAAGAATAGACCTAATTGCCTCAGTCAGCCCACAAGCTCTCTCTGCCCCTCTGTGCATCTCCAAAAGGAGAAGAGGACTGTCTTCTGAGGAGCCCCTGGCACAGACCAAGGGGCAAATCCAACTATATATAACATGTATACACACAAATAGCAGTGGCGCGCTGCGTGGCGTCTATCAGCTAACCTCCATCATCCTTTCTCATGAAATATTAAACATCTAGACGCCAAAATATTTGTCAGAGCTTACCTAGCCCAAGCCATGCTTTCCGCTCCATCTCATCAATAATAGATGGGGTGAAATAAAACTAGACCTTGTGTCATGACTTTTCAGCGTGACCTTCTTCAAGTCCCACCCTCACACAGGGACTGTTGGGGAAGTCTTCCTAATAGTCTAGCAGCAACATCTGGTGATTCATTCACTGTACCTCTACCTTGAACACATACAGTAAGAAAAAAAAAAAGAAGATGCCTTTTGAATTCCCTGCTTGAATTAGCATTCAATGAATTTGAGTGCCTCCCCCCCCCCTTTTTGCTTGGAGGGGCGGAATTGCGTAATTACTCTAAAAGGAGAGGGAGAGGTGAAGGTTTGGCAGTCTTAATCTCTCAGAGTAGAGCCTTTTTAAGGGAGTGGTGTGGCTGCAGGGCCAAAACATCCATAAACCTGCAGGGAGCAGCCCCCGCTTCGAAACGATGCTGGTCCTGCATTACAGCGTGGCAGCCAACACAGGCAATAAATAAATAAATAAACGCATTCAGGGCTTCCAAAGACTGGGTCAGACTTGTTTCCTTGCCTGTGATGCCTGGCAGACGATTCGAGCACATCCTGAATTACGCAGCAGTCTTACAGAAACAAATACTTTGTTTTTCCTTTATGCAAAGAAACGCACACGTTTGATGAAAAGCAAAGGAGTCTCTGACCATTTCATAGCACAGAAATTTGTGTTTTACATTGTCATGAGCTTCCCTGTCCCTACACTTCCCTTTTCCTTTGTTGTTGTTTTTTTTCAAACTGGCAGTGAACTACATCTAATCAAATAACATAATGAAATTGAAAACTGATAATGCAGAAAGAAGCTAACAGTTTGGTTTGAAAGGCTGGAGGAAAGCACTTGTTGGATTAAAATGTTTGAGTTCAATCTGCAGTATAATAACAGATCTTACTGAAATTGTTTAGAAATGTATTACCCCCCCCCCNNCACACACACACACACACAAACCCACTCACACACACACCCTATGGGCTCATTTTGGATTTTTTGGAACAGAGGCTGCCACTGCTGCAGCCAGGGATTAGAGTAGCAGGTGTGCTGACCCCAGGGTCCCCAGGCCTTCCAATTAAGACACATGGAAGCAAACACATCCCTCCGCACTGACCCCAGCAGCAAGCATGCATTACGGTGCATTCATCTGGGCAGAAATGCACGGGCTTGCTGAGCTGTCCCTCCTGCTGCTCCACCCAGCCTAGTTTCAAATCTATTTATGAGTTGTGCGAGAGCCCCCTTTATCTGGGACCAGCTGTTTAGTGACAAAGATGTAGCGTAGTCGCACAATCCACCGCGTGTTCCAAATGTGCGTCTGTCTCTTAACATGCTCCTATGTGCTCGCCTTTATGTTTGATGACGAGTGTACTCTCTCTCTCTCTCTCTCTCTCTCTCTCTCTCGTCCTTACAGACTGTGGTGGAGGGATAAAGTTGAACATTTGCATGCTCGGACCAAACCAGCGCACATAAACAGCCATAAAGATTGTAATTAAATAATATCCCCAAACATAAAAAGCTAAGCTGCTGTGCTGGTTTCAAAAGGAGACCCATTTAAAGCAAAAGTGAACTTTGCCTTCATTTGAGTAGGTTGCCCATTAACACCAACCTTATCAAAGCCATTTGTCTCCGGACTTGTAGAACATCTCCAAAATGCTCTTTTGTCGGTGCCTGAGTGACACCGTTTCCTGAAAGGTTAATTGCTTCTCATGGTAATAAAAGGCCAGATACGGGGCTGTGATTGACACAAATAGAGGTGCACTGCCTTCACACTCTGGTCTCCACTACGTCCACCCAGGCTGTCAGGTCAGTTTCAGACAACTGTGATTTATTATTAATGTCATTCCGTGCACGTCCTGTGACATTCCTTTTATTGGGTCTTGTGCCTTTATGTGGCCCACGTGAGAGAGATGCTTGTCCGCCCATGGATAGCTTTACGGTCTGAAAAGAAATAAATATTCCAATGTCAGAGGCATAAGGAGCAGCGGCTTATTGAACTGGATATCAAATGATTCTGCTTTTGTCCATAAGAATTTATTATTAAGAAACAATGGGCATCAGGGCGCAGGAGGTCCTCTGCTTCAGCATGGAGTGATTATTCCTAGTCTGGATAGTTTACATTCACTCGGGGACAAAATGATGACATATCGATTTGCTCAAAAGTGTGTTCTGTAAGCTGTTTTGGAGGGAACCGAGGGGGCAGATTGGGCAGCTTAAGTATAAAAACAGAGAAGCAATAACAAAGAAGAATGGCTCAGGAAAACTTTACCAGCGGCTGAGGCCAAATGGTGAGGTCTAATTTGTATTCACCCCTCGGCGCACAAATTTCCCTCAGCAGCCTGGTGGTTGGGAGATTTTGAAAGTTTAGGAGAAGCTCGCCTATGAGACGTGTTTGGGATGTATACAGTGAATGTAAATCTGCTGTGGCTCAGCAGGGTTTGTCTGGTTTTGCATACACCCTTGGCAGCGTGTGCCAGGCCTGAAGGTCAGCCTGTCCCCTCATCAGTCCCTTTGTGGAGGCCACACAGTGCCCAGAGCAGCTGGAGGCTGCAGGCCTGTGGCGCGGGCC
Source organism: Arothron firmamentum (assembly GCA_016586285.1). Lineage (NCBI taxonomy): Eukaryota > Metazoa > Chordata > Actinopteri > Tetraodontiformes > Tetraodontidae > Arothron > Arothron firmamentum. The sequence continues at coordinate 453,624 of BJFM01000481.1, read as the reverse complement.
GGCCCGGCATTGACCACTGCTCGCTGCCTAATTAGCTCCCTATGATGGCCTTGTGTTCATCCAGCGCGGAAGTATGGCTGAGCCGCCCTGGGTGCGTCTGACTGAAGGGATGACACACGATATTGTCAGTCTTGTATTTATTTTGAATTTTAAACGCCTATGATTCACAGTTGCAATTAGGTTTCTCTTTCTCTGACCTGCCCAGTGATTGTTCAGGCCACAAACACACTCACTGAACACACACACAGACCAATGCACTGCACTCTGCACCCCCCCCCCCCCCCCCCCCCCCCCCCCCCCCCCAACCGTCTCAGCTTCCCACCCTGTCAGCTGAGGTTCTCCGTCAGACTCGTTCCCACCGTGGCTGGGAAGGAAAAAGCAACTTTACTTAAGGGTTTATTTGTCTCTGTTTGTTTCTCTCGCTTTGCTTTCATCTTTATCTTTTATGACTGCCCCCTTCTCGCTCTAACCCCCCCACCCCCACCCCGAGAGACAGCCATGGGGTGTGGGAGATTGGGGAGGGTGGGGTGTTGGAGAAAGAAAGTGTGCATGTGTGTGTGTGTGTGTGTGTGTGTGTGTGTGTGTGTGCGTGCGTGGGGAGGGGGGCTCCTTTGAAGGAGAACGAGAAGAATTGAAAATGGCCGGTGTGGTGAAGGAGGCGAGATGAAGAAAGCCAATCTGCCTGTGAGGGCAGAGCAGTGGGAGAAGGAGAGAAAAGGAAGTGTGGAACAGAAGGAAAGAGGGAGAGGGGGGGGGTCTCTGTGTACAAAAGAGGGAAATTAAGAGAAGCGTCAAAACGCAGTGTATGAAGTATGAGTGTGATGGAGTAATCCTCACCCAGGGACGCTCCTCTGGCATGCTCAGACCTCCAGGCTGCTGGTGGAGACTGAGGCCACAGGGAGGTGCTGTGATCGAGGGGGCTTTGACAGCCCAGCTCCTGCTCATCAGACAACGTGCCGCTCCAGCTGTTTCCTCCCAGAAAACACTAACAATCATCCCTGCACCCCCCCCCCAAAAAAAACAAAAAAACTTTCTGCACACTTTGCAAGAATGAATAGAGGTGGAAGTTTCACACAGGCCCTCCTTTAATCACCAGCTTTTGGATATTTCCTCCTCAGGCTGTGAAGATCCAACAGCCCTTGTTCAGATTGGTAATTAAGATTTGCTTGTTTCATCATGCTCTTTGGGGGGTTTTTTTGGGTTTTTTTTGTTTTATTTGCGGTTCTTCGATGGTCTGTTGATGGCAAATCCTGCAAGACTGTTCCAGCCGCGGCGCACCGAATCAAAAGGAGCCAGAAAAAAACGAGGCGGGACTCTTTTGATGCGATCTAAGGAAGAGCAATCTTCGGTTCACATTTAAACACTCGTCCCTTTTTTCCTCCGTTCTCAGGCATGACAAGCGCTGGTTAATTTATTTAACTGCTATCCCCCCCGGGCACGCCGTCTTATAATAAAGACTGAGGTGATTTGTTTTCTCTGTCTCTTTCATCGGTGTGCCGCATATGCTGTCCCTGATGGTTTAGTCCATACCCTGACTGTGGAATCCGGAGTCAGTATATTAATCAAGATGTTGACAAAGTAAGGCATCCCGCATCCCGCCAGGTCCCAACGGCGCGAATCACAAGCCGCCCTGAACGCACCCTGTCATGGCGTCTTCATCTCCGAGCAGAAAGCAGAGGATGGGGGGAGCGCTCGCTGCTGCGAACTTCCCCACTCGCGCCCTTGACTGTGACCTTCACCCTTCACTTCCCCCCCTTTGCGTCACATTTCAGGCCCGGCCTACCAAACGAGGCCGGTGACGCAGGTCCGGCCCCCCTGCTGCGGGGCCATCAGCCCCTGCGCCGCCGCTCACGTTGTCTCTGGAGAAAAGGAATCCAACTCTCAAACCACTGCCGACGTTTGCTTCTCTCTTCACCTCCACTTTTTCCAACTCTTTCTTTTTTGCGAGGAGCTGACCGGGACCGCCTCTTCATTCCACATTACGGCGACGTCTTCTTTTTGACGGAGACCTTTTTCGCTGACACTTTTTCCTTTACTCTTCCTCTCAAACACTATTTTTAATGTCCGAGGCCTTTGAGGAGGCCGTCCCCCCCAGACTTTTACAAATGAAACGGAGGAAAACCGCTCGAACGTGACACTTCCCGGGGGGAGACGCCCCATTATACCTTGGTTTAGTCAAACACAAGCCTGCCTGTGATTGGCTCTAAGCAGGGAGGGCAGATTGTGAAGGGTTACCCCAGATAGCGCAGAACGCAAGCATGTGGAATAATGGCAGGCTTAGAGAGGGAGCCCTGTCCAATGCTTCTTTGCCGTTTGAAAATTGATTTATTCTTACCGATCCAACAAACCCCATGTATTCTCAACCAATGGATGAAGGATGAAAGGTATCATTTGTCAGAAAGCCACTGGTCCACTCATGAGAGCAGGAATTGTTTGTGAACATGGATAAAAATGCCGTATGTACGCGCCCCAGTTATGTGTCATCCAAGTTGCCTTGTCTTTCCTCTAAAACTAGAGCCACTCTGCTGAGAAATGGGCTACACCTTTGAGGGCGAGGAACACAGTTCTCCATTGTTTGTCCACCTCAATATTGTGGAAGGGACTACTATATTATCCGCTGAATGTTGTGTCAACAGAGCGAAGAGTAGTTTCAAAAATGATGTGCCGGATCTTTTTTGTGTAGTAAAAAAGTCCTTTTTTTTTTTTCATTCAGGATCCCAAAATGGCTGTTTTGTTTCCCTCTCCCCTGAGGAGGAATTAACATCACTGAAGCTTTGTAAACATCACTAGTACCTAAAGTAAAAAGCAGATCATCAAAGGGATATTTCTGTGAAAAGAAACATCCGCCATGATAACTCAGCTTCATCCTTTATCTCTTGATCAATTCATACAGCAGTTTCCTTTTTTGTGACTACGCTCATTTCCCTTCTTTATATTATTCTGTTATCTTGATAAGTAATGATTTGGATGATATTCATAACGCTCAGCCCCTGGAATGATGGGACACGGTGTGATCGGTCCCACACTGTCAATATTTGCGCAGAAACAAGAGAAGTGGCATTAGAGGCTCATAAAACAAGTCGCCTTTTGCTGGAAGAATCTTAAGCAGACGCCAATCAAGCAATTTGAAAGACAGCTCTGGGTCCAGGGAGGATGAAATGGAGTTCAATGTGAAGCCAAGGACACCTCCGTCTGCAGACAACAAGCCGGCAAGACGGAGCAGTGTGCTCAAATAAAAGGCGATCAATTCAAGCAACGGCCCCACTGTGCTGGGACCCTCCCCTCATCCGGAGACTTCTTGCCTTTCAGAGCGCCCCACCGTAAGCTGGCCCGCTCAGCTTTACTTTCCTCCCATCATAAATCTGGATAAATCCACAAACCACTGTCTGGCATGCTCCATCTGTCTCCCTCACTCAGGCACCGTTTGAGGAAGCCTCTCTGCATCCCAGCTCGCCAGCAGGCTCTCCTCCAGACCCACCTCAAGATGGGATCAAACAAAGCCTCTGCTTCCGCAGGAACGCGAGGCGGCGGAGGCCGGCCCTTCCGTGACACCGCCGCTCCTCTACATCAAAACTTTGAAAGAAAATTACACAGAAGATTAATTTATATTTACTCACCCAGAGTGTGATACACAGCTAACAAAGATGGATGCGGCACATTGATTGGATAGTGCAGATAAACACACGGGTCGTTTATTTCGAATCACTTTTGCGCTCACATTCTCCTTAGAAAACAGTTTTGCTTCATTTACGTGGGGAAGAGGACGGGGAAGAGCCGGGACAGAGCCACCAGATTCAGGACTTTGTCCTGAATCACTTTCAAGCACTACTGATATGATAGTATTGATGAATGGATCAGATTAAAGGGATGAAAGGAGGCGTAATGGAAATGTTTCTGAGTGAAACCTGTAACCTGCCCTCAAACGGAGTAGACAGCTCAGCAGCAGGCGGCCTCAGACGGGCGGAGTCACATTACAACAAGTCTTTGATGTCAACCGACGGGGGCACACAGAGGGAGGACACCACACACACACATACACACACACACACACAGTCACACACGTATGCACAGACAATGGCACAGCAGCAGCACCGAGAGGGCTCATTACATCCTCTCCCCCTCCTACCACCAGGGTCCTGACCACACAGTGGGTCGACGCCCAGCCCCAGGGGGCCATGTTTTAGCATGCACCAGAGTGAGACGCGGCAACACGGCTGGATTCATATCATCATCCAGCTCACAGCTCCCCGGGCCTGACATCTCCTGGCGGTGCTATTGTCTCGCCTCAGCGCTGCTCTCTTGGCC
>BJFM01000481.1:417908-434832 GCA_016586285.1 Arothron firmamentum | reverse complement strand
CCCCCCCCCCCCCCCCCCCCCCCCGTCAAGAGGCCGTCCAAAATGGAGTAAAGGAAAAGTCTCAGCTGAATGAGATCTGTTGATGGCGGTGCTGAGCGCTGGGACGAGGCGATAGGGACGCACCGCCACAGCAAAGACAAGCGCTCCCTCTGCAGCGCGCTCCGACTGTGGCTTGTTGCATCCTAATCTGAATGCACCGCACGGCCTTTGAATAAAATAGGATGCAAAGATGAAGAAAAAACAGGGGGAAAAAATCCCCAAAAGGTCCGTTTCTGCCTTTACCAGTCTGTGCTGATCGGGTCCTTAAATTCCACTTTGCATGATGAGCACAGCAAATCAGAAACTTCATCTGGTATCCCCTCCAAAGGCTGAGAGATGCAGGATCTGCAAAGTGACTTCGGAAAAAGAAAGTTTACGCCGCGACAAACGAAATTATGTAAACCAAAGAGAAGGAACAGAATGTGACTGTCACAATTCAACGCAAAGCCCCTCAAAGTTGATAGATGTGAGCGGTCCTTCGCTCAGAGGCGCAGTCAGCAATAAGGCCCGCCGTGCACACCCCGGAAAAAAACGCAACCTGAGAGCAGAGTCGGGACAGGCTGCGCCCATTAGCCTTTAAAAAAAAAGCACTTACTCAGCCATCATTTTAGTGTCATTACAATATAAAACTTTTACGATTAACATTATTCATAAAACCGAGCCGTGCAGAAGCAGAGCCGCTGCACTGGCGGCCAATTTCCACGCCTAAATTCCATTGATGAGCCGCTACGTTCTTGGTTATTGTAGACTGAACGTTAGTGGAAATGTTTGGAACAAATCGTGAGACGTTGGGTGTAAAACAAGCTCCGGAGGAGGCGCTTCAGCCGTGGCTGTGGGGGGGAGAGCAGCTAGCGGCCGTGAACGCCGACCCGAATGCTTCGAATGGAAGCCGACGCTTATTGTTGCGGCGTCTAACGAGGTGTGGTGCCATGTTTAAAATGCCACGCTGGGCTCGCGCGCCGCTCTGTCTTGTTTGGCAGCGCTCGTTTCCGCGGCAGAGGGCCAGCGTGCCGGCTGAAATCAAAGCCGGGGACGGCATTACGGTGCCTTTATGTTGGGTGTGGGTCTGCGTGGGGAGATCAGAATCTGCAGATGAAAAGTGCTGGAGAGACTCTGGCGCTGCCGTATCACCCAAATACAGCCGCTACTGGATTGTCTGCAATTACTCTGCCTGCCATTTTCCTGGGTAAATTATTGCATTTACGACTATTTCATAAGGGGTTTCATGTATAATGGAAGCCAGAGGGAATACAGAAGAATGTAAATCAAGAGTCAAGCTTGTTAGGAGGCCACTTTGATTGTTTACATGCTGAACATGTTCCGGGCCACAATTTATGGCAAGCCTTTCTTTACTTTTCTGTCAGCACTCAGCAAAAAAAAAACACATTTTGAAGTAATATGTAACTGCCTACCTGGCACACACTCCACACCATTCTGGCTATTGCTCTTCTTTTCCAACTTCACTTTTGTATAAACTGGAGACCTGCAGGTCAAGGTGTGAAACAGGCTTTTTTCTTTTTTAAGGTATGTACATGAATAACATGAATCTATGAAATCTTAAAAAGCGTTGGATAACCATGAGCACAACGTTTTGTGCGCTACTGGAGCAGAAAACCTCATAAGCCGAAGTGATTCGTGATAAATCAGCCAGCAATGTCAATTAAAATCAATTCTAAACAGAGATAACTGGCGTCCTTGGCAAGTAAAAGGTGATTGTGGGGGACTGGACAAACAGCTTGGTATGAGCTGGTCAGCGTGTGGGAACTGAGACGTGCTCAGCAGACCACACGAGGGCAGGAGGACCGAGGAGAGAGGATTATGATGAGCAGGAGTGTCCATGTAGGAGTTTGGGCCCTTTCTGCAGTTGCAGGGTTAATGACAGCCATTGATGGGGGTGGCCTTCTTGCTCCGCTGCCTTCCATCATGTGGCGTTTCCCCCTGCAGGAGGAGCAAGTTTGAGAGAGGGACGACCAGGCCGAGAGATAATGAACGTAGGAGCGAGATCCATCATGCATATTAAAGCGCGCGGCTAACCTCGGAAAATAAAGTGCATAAGAAGTCACGGGGGCCCCGACTCGGAAAACAAAAGGATAGAAAGGAGGCATGGAGAGGAAAAAGCCCAGGCCGGAGACAACCTTCCCCCAGCAGGGAGATAAAGATGACTGATATCTGCTCCAATTCAGCCCAAGCTCTTTAATGCTACGATGAGCCAGGGGGGGGGAGAAGGGAATATAAAGCAATGCAGAGCAGCTCCTCTCCTCTCCCAGCGTTGCCACGGCCTCCAGAAACAACTCCAGAAACAGGAACTTCTCCAGCACTTTCCCCTGTCTGGCAACACGGCCTCAATATCCCCATTAACATGGTTATGGTGGCAAACAAACACCACCATCAGGTCCCTGGGCGCATGTGCCTCCCAGAGCTCAGCACAGGAGCTCGGCACAGAGTTCAAATACGGAATAATGACTATGATAATCATCTCTGTCCCACAAGGGCCCGAAAACACACAGCTGACGTCTGACATTTAGTACCCACATCCGCTCTCAGACTGAAGAATCGCATCCCACCCCAAGTTTAACGTCTAAACTGGGAAAAACAAAATCTGAATATATTGTTTTGCGTCACGGTCCGAGGAGGAATACGTTGCCAGCAGATATATGATGTGCTAAAAGATCGGCACAAGTTGTATCATTTTCATTTTGAGGCGTTTTTGGCACGTCCCCTTTATTATCAGCTCAAGCTGCAGCGCACAACCAATCAGCCGGTCATTTTCCTCCCCGGTGATTAACTGCTGTATCTCCTGCTGTGCTGCTCTCTTGATGGATTTCGGTTTATGTACGGCGTTCCTCAGCCAAGCTAGCCGGGCTTCGATGGCACACATCGGCGGAAAAGTTTCAAATTCTGCCGTCAGTCATTCTTCTCCGGGCGTGCTCGTTCATTACATCCTGCCGTCACTGTCTGCTCTCTCCATTCAAACATCAGCTATTCTCATCAGCTGGCTTCATCTTGTAGCATAGCAACACACCTTCGCCGTTCATCTCGCCTGGCTTCCTCACCCCTCGCTCTTCCTCTCGATCTCTCTCTCTCTCTGGATTTAGTTTGTTTATGCTGCAGTTAAAGGTGCCCTTCCACCTTCCCACCAGCACCTGCAAATTTCACCAGCCTCTGCATCCCCCGCCATCACCGCCATCACGCCATCACCATTGGGGGGGCCGTCAGGGGGTCAGCGCACACAGTCACACCCCCTCAGACTCACCAGGATTCATTTTAACACCACTTTACCAAACATCCTGACACATCAGATATTTAGTTTGTACTATATTGTACACTAAGGTGGCAGAGATTAGAGGACAAATGCTGCAGGTTCTATTCCTGCACGGGCGGCTGGACAGTCAGGGGTAGCGCCGGTGACTGCCGCTTGTCTCTCGGGTTTAAAAGATGTCCAGAAATACCAGAGCCCTGTAATGACAGCACTTTCTGAAAGGACAAATTTCCAACGCCATGGATCATTTTCAGGAGCCGGGCCGTTATTACTGCAGGTTGTACAAATGCGTTCACAGTTCAGCGCTCTCCCCGAGCCCTGGGACATGGAGCTTTTTCACCGTTTTGGCACTGTAGTGGAACACAGCGGTCTTAAACTGAAACTTTGAGGGTACGGTGATTTTTGAGGGTCCCTGATGGGATGTAAATCCATTTTTGAAAACACTTCTTAAATCCAACAAATGCTCTAAACATCCAACAATAAATCAAATGCTATAAAGTTTGTTTTGTGCATCTGATTGAGCCTCTTAAACCTATGAGAAGAATTTCTACCTGAGATTGTCTTTGGGTTTATACTGGTTGGCTCCAACAGCTTTCATGTGAACTGAGGCTGCAGAGTGCACGAGTGACTTCATTCAGTGTGTGCGCTGGTGCACAGGAAGCTTTTTTTTTTTCACACGTTTAAGGCATTAATAACACATTAGGAGATAACAAGTTAGAAATGGTGAGAGGTGATTAGGCAGAGCACTTGACAGATATGGGAGTTGTTGTTCGACCCTGTTTAGCACTCCAAGCGCACGTCTCAGTCAGAAGGTGGAGTAAAGCCGGCGGGGGCTTCCTCTCTCTCCCCCCCCCCCCCCCCCCCCCCCCCCCCCCCCCCCCCGCCTCCGCCTCCGCCAAACATGAGCCACTCAGTGCTCTGCAGAGCAGCCTGGCTCGCTCCAGATCTGGCCGTGACGGGCATGCAGGCCGGCCTGGTCCGGTCCTCCCTCAGAAGGACAGTGACTGAGACAAATCTTGACTGGCAGCCAGATCCATCTGCAGCTTCTTTGTTTCCTCCACCTGAGAGGAAAGCCCTTAAACTGTGATGGCCACTCATTCCCCTGACAGCGTATTGTGGGCTTTACGACTGAGTGGCTCAAGTAAAGTGTCACCCAAAGAGGATGATCTGATGCGGTCGACGGCGCGCGCTCGTGTTTCATGTGCGAGACGCTGCAGGCCCGGCAATGGAGCCCTCCCCTGTCTCTCCATCCCTTTGTTTCTCATTATTGAGCTAAATGGAATTAAGAGCTTTTCTATGGAGATCTTTTTTTTCCTGCACTCGCCCTTTTGAACAACCTGAGGGGGATTTTAACATGCTATTACCCTTTGACACAGTGTCGGTACTGCGAGTGGGAGAGTTAGCCAGGGTTGCAGACAGTGAAAGAGAAGGCAGAGAAAGACCTGCACGCTGCTGCAAAGAGATGGAGAGGGTGCCTACGGGCAGCCGGGGTGGAGGACCCCAGCATGGACTCTGTCCACTGCAACCTGCCACATGCAGCCTGAATCCCATTTATTCCTGGTGACCTTAAATAAAATGCTGGCTACCCCTGTGGGCCCCATGTGGGGCCAAAACCAAATGGGCTGTGTTCCCCGCTCTTTCTACCCCACTGCTAGAGAAAATGAGCTTTATCTGTGGGGGAACTTGGGGCCATGTGACTAAATGCCCCCCTTCCCTGCTCGAGTTTCCCCACAAACTACCTTCCACAGTTAATCTGCAAAGCTGTCACCTTTTAATTACTGGCTGTTGTTGCTGGAGTGCTTGAAATGAAGAGTTTTGATTTATTCGCAGGGTTTCGCTCCATATATCACAAGAGTAGCTACACAATTTGTAAAAAAAAAAAAAAAAGAACTAAATTCTCGCATACGCTCTTCACCTGTTCTCCAACGTGTCGTGGGAGCTGTCTGACAAATATGTCAGTTAATTACCGCAAAGGAAATGATAAAAGAAACATGTAATCCTGGCTGATTAAGTTGGGATGTCAAAGCGCGGACTGATGACAACGCTCTGAGAGGTGAGAAATGAAAAAGCTTAGCAAGTCTCCGGTCTGTCAGGGACTCACGGAGGAGGAGGAGGAGGAGAAGATTTGATATTTGAAACCAGTTCAAACTGGGAGCTATAATGCCTCCGTTAATAAAATGCCCATTCCAAGACAAGGGTGGACTGGAAGTGTCTGCATTGTCACCCGCTGAAATTAAACAGAAAGTCAGTTATATCACACTTTGCTCACTCTAACATCTGTCCTCCTAACACACGGGGGATGTTTGAAAGAGCCGCTTTGCCACCACAGAAATACGAACAATTCACCTCTTATTGATTCACCTACTTGTCAAACTGTTTGATTACCAGTTGAATTCCTTTGAAAAGAGTATAACTCCGACGCCTGATTTATTTGTCCGTACCTTTCAACAGGAGTTGGAAGCCATTTATGAACCGAGCTAAAAAAAAAAAAAAAAAAAAAAAAAAAAAAAAAAAAGTTGCCAGGCCGTCAAGGGCACCTTTATCACATGGACTCAGGCGGAGTGATGGTAGTTTTCAAGTGCCCACTACACGTCAGCGCGGAGCCAAATTCTGCATGAGCAGGTCTAATTAAAGTGGAGTTAATCACAAATAGCTGGATAGGGCCACAATTCAGGCATATGTTAAGAATGAATTACTAATTAGAGCGGCGAGCGGCGAGACGAGTCCCAGCCTGCTTGAGAAGTCTCGGCACGTTACTAATATATGAAAAGGTATAAACAAACAGCAATCTGGTTGTTTAGCTCCTCCATCCCACTTACATGGATCCAATTATGGCAGATCCCTGGAGCCGCCAGCACAATCAGGCAAGGCTGGGTTGGTGTTCTGATTAACTGCGGAGGCCACGTACTGTAGCCTGGGCGGCTGCTCCGGCCTCCTCTGACAGGGCCGCTGATGTGGCCCCGGGGTCCCAGCTTCAGAACAGGCACGGATACTGCATCCAGCCTGGCTCTTAATGCGTGCACGCCAACTCACTGGACGGCTTGCTTTTATTGGACATACCATAGGTTGTGGTATAGAACAAAATGAGCAGTGTAAATTCTTTGCGGGGGCGCCCATGTGTTGGGGGGGACACACCTGTTCTTCCTGCGGGGCTCCTGCATTTAAGCAGCCCATCAGTTGACAATCAGAGTTTTGCAGCTGCCGGTAATATCCGTTGGAGGCAGTTTGTCAGCTGGTCGACTGGAGAAGCTGAATTTCCACCTGCGAGGATCGAAGGCACACGCAGGCGGCGGCGGAACAGAACGCTCCTATATAAAACCCTCTGCAGTGCTGCCCTCATCCATACGTCCAACTGTGCTTTCTGACGCACTTTCAGTGGGAATGTGCACGGCTGAGAGGTACAAGCTGGGCAATGGATGGAATGTGCTATTTTGCCATTTATCACCGAGCGCTGGAGGTCCTGTGCAGCTAACCATCTGGATCCTGAGGAACAGTAAAACACTTTCCCTGATACCAGCCTGCGAATAGCACCGGAGCCAAGCAAGTTTCAGCTGTGCACCTGCAAAGAGACGGATGTTAAATAAATCCAATTAAGCTATTGAAAATGTTATTCCAACCGCTCTCGAGACGTTTTTGATTTGAATTTGTTGCTTATTTTAATATTTTTCTTAAAACGTCGAATAGTTTTCATTTGTTTCTCACAATACATTTGCAGGGGACATGAACAGTTTGATATCTGGGGAACCCTCAGGACGTCACCTTTGGATCTTCACTTGCGCAGATATTTGAGGTTCACTTTCACAAACTCAAAGTAGAGAAGCACTCAGATCACTGAGGCAGGCATCTGGAGCTAACAAGAAAAACACCTCCAGACACACCACCGGAGGTGAGCAGCATGATCCAGTCACTCCTTCACACACACACACACACACACACACACACACACACACACACTCAGGCAGGCCACTCTGCAGGTGGGAAGCAGCGTGGCTGAGAGCTAGCATTACCCTGTGTGCTGGTGTGTAAGACGCTCGTAATGACACAGGCCACCAACAACGCTGTTGTTTTCATTTACTCTCACAAAAACATACCTGCTGATTGGAAAAAGACGGCCAGCTTCACTCTAATTAGAAGAGTTGATTGGTTTCAGTCGTCCTGCAGGCAGGAAGCCATCGAACCTTTAGCTAACCAAGAAGAGCAACTTTTACCTCCTTCTGCAGAGCGTCTTCTTCAGAAGCTAATAAAAGCATTTTTTAAAAAAGTACATTTTGATTGATTAATATGCAGGCTTTTGGTGGAGTTGCAGGGACAAGAGGAGAGTCAGACAAGAGAGGTTTCTGTGGTTTAATTAGTGCGATTCCGGCAAAGTCTCCAGCCATAATTATGGTGGGGAATCTTTTTGACCTTTCTGGTAGTTTCTGCATCTTTCCCTTTTATCTGATCATGTTTTATTCAAGACCTTTGCTGTGTATAGTCTGCTCGGCTTGTCTCTGCCACTGCAGACAAAATAATGATAAAAAATAAAAAAAAAACACTTTACAGGTTATCCAAATGACACTTCTATCCTTTATGATTTTCCTTTGATTCTTTGTTGCTGCCTCCTCTCTGAAATTGCAGGGCTACGCCATGAGGTGATGGGCCAGTATGGCACTGGCTGAGAAGCCTGTCCCGAGGGCAGGCATCCATATTTATAAGCATGCCATTCCGTTTCCTTTCATAAAATTCTATTTTGTACAGCTGGGGGAAAACACTCTAACAACATAACAACAACAAGAAGAAAAAATGAAGACAAGAAAAAAAAACCAACCTACAGCATTGTGTAAAGTCCCATCTTACACATCAGCAGGCATGATACCGGATTACTGAGATTAATTATGGAAACGCAGGTTCAACGTGTTGACAGCCTGTCCACGCAAGTTACACGTCTCCATTCTCACTTATCGAAACAGCCGAGAGGAAAGCGGACCAGAAGGAAAATGTGACACGCGTTTTGATTTAGACATCAAGACGGCAACATTAGATTTGCAAGAGGAGAGCTGGCGTGCATGCCTGCACATATACAGCGATGCATATCCAAACGGATGCAGCGTTGGGGGGGGGCACGCGGGGGGGGTGTTGAGCTGCCTTGGCCCCTTGAGGATGCGGTGGCTTCCTGCTTGCCAGCCTTTCCTTAGCAAAAATGCTTAAAACAGACCAAACGAGCGTCGTGCTTATCCAGCAAAATTGCTGCTAGATGGAGCAGAAAGTGCACAAATTTTCTATGACACCCCAGTAATGAGGTTTTATATTGACCCAGCATCGGCGAGAGGAAGAGGGACGCTGCTCCTCTCCTCCTAAAGCCAGTCACTTCTTCTCTGCCTCCATACTGAGTCCCACTACAACAGCAAGCATGAGGGCAAACAGGTACCAGTACAAAAATACACACCAGCAGACGAGGAGCACTCATTAAGTATTTATAACCCTCCATTATACTGCCGGGTTTCCCTTAAACTCTGGGAAGGCAAATCATTTTCTTCCTTGCGCAGGAGAACCATACATTATTTTATTCCTCATAACATCAAAGCTAGTTTGATATGAAACTGGCCTCACTTTAGAAGCAGGTCTTATCGCAGACGTAAGCACAGGCAGCAATTGTCTTCGATTTATTTTGCAGAGCTACGCGCTGAAACCTCCTGGATAATAATAACCTTTTAGACGACGTTTGCCACCACTATATTTTTACTTGATGGTCAGTTTTTAATGACTTTTGCACCAGTCGGTCATTTCCATACGGCCTAGTTAGCGCAGCAACGAGCAAATGAGTTGATTAACAGCTTTAATTGAGAAATTATTTTGAAATATGTTTATAAAAGTGCTAAATAGTTGCAGTATCCTCTGTTGCTTGTAGCTATGATTTGCTGAGAAATCATTTTTGCACATTGAGATGGCATTTCATAGAGAACATTTAACATCATCAAGGCATCAATTGGCAGACTGATCAATAATGATATTTGCAGCCCAAATTAAAAGTTTTTATATAAATATTTCCAGATTATATGGAAAAACAAATCCACGCTCCCCCGGTGGTACTCCATTTTAAAACTGCAACATTAGAAAAACACTTTTAATTTCTCTACAAATACATCAATAGAGGCAGGTGCTTTGTTTGATTAAACTGTTAGCGCACATTAAGAGCACGTGAAGTTATTTTATTTGCTCTCTCACGGCAGCAACGAATGTAAAAAAAAAGAAAAAAAAAAAGCATGTTTGGTACAGTCGTAGTCGAACTTCCCATTTTAATTTTGCAGTTGCAAGTCTCCCCCTGCAGCCGTCCTGCACGTTGCTCATCGGCCATTAATACGTCTGCTGATGCTAATGGAGATGAGAGAAGCTAATGTGATTAGTCGTTGCTACCATTCTGACGGTCTCCCTCACTCAGATGATTGGGCTGTACCACCGCTAAACAGACAGACTGAAATACGTCCCTTTATTCCTCACAGACAAGGAAATAATGAGAATATTCCAGTGTTTCTATTCCTGTTCTGAGGGAGATAACCTTTTTTTGTGCTTGTCGAGCTGGCTTAAGTGTGTTTGTGCTAAATAAAGTCTGTATGAATTCATTGATTCTAATTGTTGGCTTTTATGGAAAACTGTGCAAACACAAGTTGAGATGCTTTGATAACTGTGGGAGATTTGTGTTTAATCAGAATTCCCCTGCAGACGTCTCCCTGCCTGCATGCTGATCGCCCGAGGCAGCGGCCCGCCGAGCGCGGCTCAGCATCCCGCGGCTGGAGCCAGTACGGGTCAGTGTGGCACGCATGCACCACCTAAAAGGGTGATTTCGCACCTCGCCCGGGGTAACGTGCACCAGCGGTGTTTTTGCAGAGCCTAGTCTTCTGATTTGTAAAAATGCTGTTTTAAAAAGGAGGACCTGCTTAATTGAAGGATTCTGGCACGTTAGCATGGGCGTAAGTCAGAGGTGGGCAATTGTTTTGCCTGTAGGGCCACATTGGGTTTTAGATCTTGATGAAGGGGCCGGCCGGGTGGTGCAGGAAACTAACCCCCCAAATGAGGATCGGAAGTTGACTAAAAAATCCTGCTTGATGGATGATGGACAGAGGAAATAGTTTGAAGAGCCTGTAAATTGGTCCAACTAGAGATGGATGATGAAGCTCCAGATGATGTTTGGCCCCACCTTCTTCAGAGGACATGTTAGCATGCTAGCTAACAACCTCTTAATTTGGCTTTTGAAGAAATTATTGTGAAGGCTCTGAGGGCCGGATTACATAGTTCATGGGGCCACACGTGGCCCCCGGGCCTTAGTTTGCCCACCTCTGGCATAAGTGCATCTCTCACTGCTTTGGGCCATTTATCCTTCTTTTCTGTATCATCCGTGCGAGGTGCCAAGATTCAGCCTGTGCTTTCTGACAAGCATAAGCCTAAAAGGCCACTCATAGTGCATTAAGAATGTTTTCTTCCTGACACACATCAAAATGTGACCTTTAAATGATTCTTGTTATCAAGGAAGCGGAACAAGAAAATCAATAGAATGCCACTGGAGAGGAGGGATTAATGCCGGGCAAATTGATCATTCCATTTCATTTTCATTTTCATTTTCATTGGATGTGGCGACCATACACACCTAATCTGACCACGGCTTTCAACACCTCGCAGAAGAGAGAGAGAGAGAGAGAGAGAGAGAGAGAGAGAGAGAGAGAGAGAGAGAGAGAGAGAGAGAGAGAGAAACAGAAACACAAGTCTCTCACTTTAAAAGTGATGGAGCCAGATCATGAATCTTTACTGACAGTTAACCTTAATAAAGAGCCTTTTCTTTTCATCACTTTGCTGCACCTTTTTTTTTTAAATGCGTGCCTCAGAGAGAACCTTCCCCTCCGCCGCAGAACAGCACAGCTCATTGTCTGTTTCCCACCATGTGCTGCTCCATCAAACTGCAAAAATAAATACATTAATCAACAGAATACGCTGATAGATCATTAATTATTGTACATCACGGCTGATGCCACGTCTCCTCGAATCCATTCACGGATAATCGCAGCGCTCTGGCGGAACTTTATTAAGGAACCCGCTCATTTATGAAAGCCTTTGTGCACGCGCGGGGCCCAAAGACAATATTTTCTCTGAAAAATGGCGAGATTTTCCGGGCAGCGTTGTGTATGCGTCTAAGATTGGGAGCATATTACCACAGAAACGCCAGAGCTCGACAGACAAGCGCGATAACAAAGATAGCAAATCTGGGAAATGAAAAATGGCACTTCTCCTCCACAAGGAGATACATCAGTGTTTATTAAATCAATGCCAGACAGAGGAATCTGAAGGTAAAATAATGAACCACTTATAAATGATCTTTGCTTCGCTGGGCCTTACCTGATCAGGGTGTTCAGGGACCACCAATGCGAGCCATATTAGGAGAGCTCTATTAATCCTCCTGCTTCTCATACCTGACTATAAAACACATGAGTCCTCTGTGACTTTCTCAGCACATCCTTCTTAATTTTTCATTGCAGGTAGAAAAAAAAAAGCCAGCCAGCCTCCCAGCTTTCATTGATTGGGTGTGAAAGTTTGGCTTGTCTGTGTGTTTCTGCTGTAGCGGTGTGGATATTTCATTACAGCGCTCTGGGACACAGCTCTGCTACCTTCCTGTCAGCATCCATGGCAACCAGGGAGGCCACTCTCCCCTCAGAAATAGGCTTTTAATTGATTGTCATCTAATCAGACAATGAAATACAGCATTAGGTTTATCAAAACAGGTCAACGAGGGACAAGGATGACCGGAGGAGAGCGGCGTCCCGGCGATGCCCATCAGCTCGCATCCGTGTGATTTTAATGAACAAATTTACAGGGTTGGCGGTATTCCTGTATGATCCTTTGGTGAATGTTTGATTGGATATGATGAGCCCTTCTTAAGACTACACCGGCTTTGGGAGGAGGCATGTCTTTGATGTGCTGAAATTACTGGAGCTGAGAGGTCTCGCAAGCTTCGCCTTAACACATATTAAACAGGCCCCGTGATTTTCTCTTTTTTTTTTTTTTTTTTTCCCACCGTCATCTGTTTTTTATTCCGTCTCGCTCTCCCTCATCGCGTGGTGCACCAGACTTGGCTGTCTGCTTCTTATCCTCAAACGTGGTTTGTGGTTTTAACTGGAAAAAGCATTTCTTCCTCATTATCAAATGTTGAATCAGTACACGGGGGGGGCACCATCAATTCCCCTCCACACAGCATCATCTGTGCTGACAGCGCTCTGCAGTGACACACATAGATGGCGGGGGGAAAGACGTAGCCTCGGTAAATCTTCCGCCTGAGCTTTGGGGAATCATTGCAATTCATGATCTTTTCTCAGTATGCTAACAATAATCTTCTGCTCAGTCGGTCTCGCACATCGCCGGGCATCGCAAACACTCGTCTCCACAGCCTCAGCTTTGCCTCACCATGCAAATTTCAGGGTTGCTTCGCCCTTTGTATTACAACTACGTCCTCAACCTTTTCCAGTCACTACCTTTCATCCAGCTGGCTAATGAATCCTGCGCACATAAGTGGCAAGCTTAACACACACCTTCGTTCTCATACGGGGTTTTACATTGATACAACCTTGAGCTGCAAACTCCTGGAAAACGGACTTTTGCCCCCCTCTCCTTTAGATTTGAATAATTCTCCAGGAGGCGTTTTAAGGCTTTCTAAATGTCTCTACTGAACAAATGTCCCACTCCAGCAACAACTCTGGCCTCACGACGTGAAAAAGTACAAGATGCTGTTGTTAAGCTGCGTATAACAAATGTTTCTGCGGTAAAATCTGCTGGGTAAATAAAATGCAACCCCAGTAAAAGTTTTCTGGTTCTACTCGGCATTTCACCGCGTGCGGAATTACAGCGAAGCCTCTGAATTAGTAGCACCTCAGATGGATGCTGCTCCAGCCTTATCGGTGTGTACTGCTGCTACTATTCCTTGTTCTCATTCATTTTTTTTTTATGCTTCTATTTGCGTCTGACAGGACAGGTCAAACGCCACCTTAATTATTAAGTCGAAACAAATCTGACGCTGTGAAGTTTGATGTTTCAGCATCTGCTCTGCACATCAATGCCATTTGTGTTCTAAATCCCCAGCGGGCATTATAAAGTTAATATTAACACAACAGATGGGGGGCTTTGTCTTCATCCGCCCCATTCTGCTAAAAGACATTCTGACTTTTAGCAGGTGAAAATACATAAAAGACCTAAATGTGTGCTCTGGAATAAATACATTCGTTTTTGATGTTTTAATGGGTCTTGGTAATTGCATTCTGCTCCACACACTTACAGCACATAATGGTAAACAAAAGGCGCTTAAAAGATTTATTTGTTTGAAACGTCGGGAGTGGGGAGAAAAGCCGAATCTAGACAGAGAGATAGAGACACAGACGCCGTCTTCATTAACATTAGGATAATAACATCCTAACTGGTCTGTGATTGCGATCACATTTTAAAATGTTTCTGAAATGGAGGTGTCTTATCATGCTGATTGTATTATAGAGCCATTTCATTTCCCTCACCTCCAGCCTGAAGCTTTGATGGTGTCAAGTGGCAGATGACAACCAATTAAAAGAAAATCAGTCAAACAACTGGGGGTCAGATCTCAAGATGCTCCCAATCACTCAGAATTTCCTGTTGTTATGCTGCGTTTCTGCGGCTCTGATTAGTCTGTTCACGGCGCACGCTGGTCAGTAAACCCGTATATGGGACTGCAACAGCCACGGCAACAGCACGCTCTTCTTCTCCACCTTAACAAACAAGGGCGGGCCGCAAGTACGAGGAGGCGAGCGCCTAAAACTCCCTTCGGCGCCTCCGACGTCAAAGCTCTGCGCTGGCTTTGAAGAACGCACGGGCAGAAAGATGACAGGAATGGCATGCGTGGGGTCTGTCAGGACAAGGTAGTTGTCCTGATAGTGTTTCTGTGCACGTCCTCCTGTGTTAGTCATTACTGTGTGCAGACGAGGGCCGATGTTTACTCTGCTGAGACAAGCAAGTCTCCTGCTCTGGGTTGCAACCTTGTGACTTCCTTCTCCCTCCTGCTGCCAGCCCTGCTATCGTGCGGCCCCTTTCCCCCGCCGTAAACCCGCCGCCCTGCTGGGGGCGGCTAAACGCACAACGTCCATCAGGGCCGGATTTTTCAAACAAATCCTGAAATTGATGATTTCTGAGAGCATTGTCTGCCTGGCGGGTGCAGTTGGGTTGATATTCCAGGAAATAACAGCATAATGCACACAAGGGATGCAACGCTGCAATAAATTGCTGTGTCAGATTTCTTCCTCGGTTTCCTCGCGCTGCCCCCTTCGAAACATTACCTGCACCCACACGCTGGAGGAGAGGAGAGAATGCCACAGAGACTACAACACACAACGTATAAATACACCAAGAGGGCAGCAGAAAAGTCTGTGAAAATGCAATGGAGTGGTGGACCGTGTAAAACGACGAGAGCGAAATTAGCATACAGTAAAAAGAAAGAAAAGATGTTAGTAAAAATAATACACTGTTTGTTTGAGACTAATGGCTAAAGAGCGGTGGAAAAATAAAGCTAGGCATGGAGGAAAAGAACATGAATAATGCAATATTACAATGTAACACACTGAACAAGGCAGATGTTGGATAATGGCAAAGAGATAAAGCAATAATAATGGCAAAAATGAAAAAAAAATCAAATGAAATGGTTACCAAGGTCATGCAGGAGGTCGGGGGTGAGAGGTCAAGCTCAACATAAACATGGAAACCATGATGGCATCTGCGCGGGTGTCCCTGCAAGAAATAAACAAGGAGCGGATGTAAGTACACTTGCACATAAGTGCTGTTTAAGTCCTACATCTACTTGACAATATGTAGCTCTCCAACGTTAACGTGACACAGTGCTGTAGTAAGCACTGATTCACAGCAGCGCAGCAGCCGGACCAGCTCCGTTTCCTTAAGTGCTGGTAGGCTATTTCAGGCTTTAGTGAGTCACAGATGCACTTATTCCACCCCTTTAAAACAATAGAAGGCATCTTTTTTATCATCCTATTACAGCATCAAGACCATAAATTAGATGTTTGCTCATTTTAAAACCTCTCAGCAAAATTAGGTAGACCAAGCAATCCAGCAGAAGCAACACATTACTCATGGTTGATGCTGCGTGCCTTCATTTCACATCCCTACACCTACACTGTTCTGAGCCAAGCCGCGTGTTTGATTCGGTTTTTTTTTTATTCATTTCTGCACACTAAAGAAAGGTTCCTATAGGAGCCTGCAAACAGCCCGGGAAGCTCGGGAGAGCGCGGACACACAAAAGCGCATTATTCTTTACAAATGAAGAAAAACTGCACGAAGGCTGTGCATTTGAAGCAGAGTATTCATCTAAGCTTCACAGAAAACGGTCCACATTTATTTATCTGATTTTGTCTGTGTGAAGTGGATAAGAAATACACCAAATAAAAACATATTTCTTCAGATATTATTCAAATACGCTGGAGGGCCTTTCAGCATATTGCACATGGAAAAAAAAATAAAAATAAAAATCCCTATCTGAAATAATGTCTACCGTTTTCTACTCAAAACAATCTGTGTCATCGGCGAACAAAGGGTCGGCGATGCTGCATCTGCACGTGACGCCTGTGTGGAGTAAGTGCTTTCCACTCCGAGACAATCCGGGTCCTGACATTTTGAAAGGGAGAACAGTGTTGTCCTCTCCGGGCTAAATGCCAGCACACAACATTGGAATAATGCAGCGCTGCAGATTTTTACAGCGGAGCCCAATAAAACAGACATCTAAAACACAATTAGCACGACAGGCTAATGACTCTTTTATCAAACTGGAGTCCAGGAAACTGTGCTTGTCAACTATCAGAACCAAACCATTAATAAGGCGTCCAAAGAGAACTTGGTGAACTGATGGAAGCAGGTCAGCAGGTTTAATGCATGAATCACAAAGGCATTGAAAGAAAAAACAACGGCAGCTCCAGCCGACCCTGCGACTGTTCACCTGTCATTAATTAGTTGATCATGGCGAAGCCGAAAACAAAGCAGGTTTCTGAAAATGGGAGATCTCGCGGGCATTAGCTGTTAATTGCTGTCAACTAAACAAGCAGCACTTTCTGGAGAAAACAATCTATATTAATTCTTCCTGTCAACTTCTGCAGAATGCGGACTGGAACTTAAACAAACGGGATAAATTCTTACACCCTAATTACTACTAATTGTGCAAATAATTGCAACGTCCTTTTGCCACCTATTCCCACAAAACAGTAAAAGCAATCTGTGTTGCTCCTGCCTGCGAAATGGAAAAAGTCCTATTTCTGCAGTCCCTGTCTTCTGCTCATTCATTATCTAACATTTGTATCTGCTTTGTGGTAAAAGCCAGATTTTTTTTTTCTTTTTTTTTTTGCAAAGGAAAAGGAAAGGAGATAGAAGGAGGCAGATGACAGAGATTTGTGGATGTTCGGAACGTTCCACAGCCTCCTTTCTCCCAACAAATCATTTGAAAAACTTCAAAGCTTTGTGCTTTTGGAATAAGTCTTTTGATTATGTCCATCTTTAAAGGATGAAAAATACAAACAAAGCATCACCTGTAAATGGAGATAGGTCTCCCCCCCCCCACCCCCCCCACCCCCCCCCCACCCCCAACCTAAT
>BJFM01000481.1:390485-417820 GCA_016586285.1 Arothron firmamentum | reverse complement strand
GGGGGGGGGGGGGGGGGGGGGGGGGGGGGGTGCAGGGTGTGGAAGCGGGTAGCCGCTTGCAACCCTCCATCTATTACAGGCACACCAATCATCAAAGACAAATTACAGTACACTTCACTGGGATATGCTAATTCCAAATTAGATGCAAGTCATCAAAAGAGCAGCATTGCAATATTTTGCATCGACAAATCGAGAATGTCCGCTTCAAAAGCAGTATCTTCTTCAATACCTACATGAGATGAAAATAAAAAAACAGGCAACGCACGCAGGCCAACGACTTCAAGACCCATTTCGGCGCAGCAAATAATAGCTTCTCTTTCTAGGAAACATGAAACCATGGAGGCGGTTTGAAGGAGCCGAGCGGGATGACAACCGCGCGCTCTCCTCTGCGTCCCAGGGTGGACAGGAAGCCACGTGGTCCTGCTGGTCTGCCACTTCCTGCAGCCGCCATTCGCCCTCCTCCAGCAGGTCAGAGCAGTTTAGAAAGAGAAACACGTTTCCCTTTAAAAGTCTGATGCAGAAGTGGAGGTGGTTTATTTCCCATGGACTTTTAAGTTTGGTGAATGAAAGAGTAAATTTGCTTGAAGGTCTCAGGTGCCGAACGTGAATATTCAGTCGTGTTTTAGATGAATTGAGACTGTAATTTTATTGCCGGGATGGAACCGGTTCCTGTGCCAAATGAGTCCTTCAACAACGTAATTACACATCAACTCCTTCTTTACAGGAATACAAGCTGCAGTTAACAATATATTTTAACGTATCTACTGCGCCTAGGCTGAATTATTTACATATTTTGGTTTGCTACGCAGACAGTTTCTCTGATTTCTTGATAACTGCTGGCCCACTTGAGAATAACAATAAGAACATCCAGGTTTAGCCACGCTGCAGAAAGCACCTCTCACGTCCTTTTGTCTTACAAAATAATAATTACATTCAAAAATACCTTCTCCTGGCGTGATTACCAGCGAGATCACCAACTCACTCACGTCTGCAGATGTTACCGATGTGCTGTTGATTTCCTGAAAGATCTCATGGAAGTCAAAATTCAATGCTCAAAGTCCCTCTAATAGTTTGATTTTTTTTTTTTTTTTTCAAAACTTAACAGCAGCAATTAGAGGAAGTCACAGACTCGTGGATAAGAGGACAGAGAAAGAAGAGGACATGCTACATGCAAGCAGCCCTCTCTGGAAATCTAATATCATTCAAATCCAATAAAAAAAATCCAACCAGAAGGAGCCCACTATACAATATATATGTTGCTACCAGTCTGCGAAGAAGGGTGAAATCTGCTTCAAAAACAACATTATTCGGATCTTCTGGATGCTGAATGAAAATATCGATCCGTGAAGCTACCTCCTGTGATCAGTATGGACGTCCAACGTCCCCCATTATTGTTCTGCTGAGGTTCCCATTGTTGATATGAGGAGGAAGACTGCCAAAATGTAGTTAGTTTAAACAATAGAAACACAGACAGACAATTACCTGCTCTTGGGGGAGTCAGACTAAAGAGCAAGTCAATATATCTGTGCAGTGCGCACATCAAAATGGCTGGGTCAGCTCCACCATCATGCTGCTCACTTCGTACTTTCCATTTTAAGTGTCTCTCCTCTCAATCTATGTCCAAGGGGAGTAGAATTGTCACATCACTAAGGTGTGAATCCGTTGATGCGTTTACCCTTTAGCTCTGACACCTGATATGTAAAAGCACGGCTTATGTTCAAAGCAATGGGCGCCTCTCGCAATGTCAATATTACCCTGCGACATGCAGAGTAGGCATATACGCTAATGACGGAGCGGCTGTATCTGCAAATGAGTGCACAACAGGAGCGTAACCCTGGGGGGGGGAGGAACAGCTTCAGCTACAAATGACCTCGCAGGACAAACAAACACAGACGGACGAAGGCAACATAAGATATACCGCAAGCACCCATCGCCCAGAAACATATACCCTCCATATGACTGCTCACCACAGGGGGAAAGCAGAGACAGCATTTCAAAATAAATGTCCTTATTTGTAAAAGGCTTCGTGGCATTAACCCCTGGCTGCCTGTTTTACTGAGGGGATCTGCGCTCAAGGAACCAGATTTTTGTTCTTTCAGTTCTTTGTAGAAAAAGAAAAACCCCTTTATGCCTCCACATGTGATGCCCCCCTCGACAGCCTTCAACTCCCGGTTCTCATATTTACCCCCCACTCCCCCACCCCACCCCCATCCTGCAGGCTTATCATGAAAGCACAACAAGGATATATTGTCAGGAATTCATTTAGGTAGCCCTGATTGAAGAGGCTGGATTTGATTTTTTTCCAAACACCCCCTTTCTTCCCCCCCTCCCCGCCATGGTACACAAGGGTGCCATTACAATGGCTGCAGACCTCATCCATTCATCATTCTTCTCACCTATGAAACAAAAAACATATACATCAAGCGCAGCTACCTTCCCTCTTCCCTAAATCACGCCATGTTCTGCTGTGTGGAATGAAAACCGCCTCAGATTTGGACATGAGCAGCCAGTGGAGGAGGTGGAGGAGGTGGGGAGGGGGGCTTTGAACGCACCAATCCATGCATGAACACTAAATTTCGATATTGAGTCTGCTCCCAGTCTCAGAAGATTGCAACTATTGTATGTCTATGTTGAATATACACTACCGTAATATAAAATCAACCGTGTTTCAGGTGTTATCTGGTCTTTTTTGGCTCTGCGCTGGTAAAGTCTCATTAGGAAGCAGAGCAATTCCCTCCAACCAGGTGGTTAATGATGTAGAAGCAGATATTATCATAAGTGAGTCTGTCCAAACAGCTTTCAGCTGATTAAAGCTCTGCCGTGTCCTCTGCAGCTTTTTTTGTGATTTAAGCCTTAAGTGTGCTTGCCCTCTGACAGATTTTAGATACGTTTAAATCGTTATAATAAATTTAGCCTGACCGTGAAAGTTTATAAATACTTCTTAGATATGGTCATTTATTTATGAGAAAGAAGTCCTTCCGATAGCAGACGCTAGCCTGGTGCTTTTAGTAACTGAAAGTACTAATTTAATCAGGAGACCAGGATGAAGTCGTGTCTATTTAAATGGTAAATACTACATGTTTCACAGCACCTCCTCTGGAAAACTGAAGGAAGCATGAATGTTGGTGACATTTACCAAAACCAGCACTGCCAGAAGGAAAAAGCTCATTCATTTGTATTTCAATAAGTCCATGTTAAAGATTCCTTCTATTAAAAAAAATCACAGCAGAAGGATGTTTAATTTTAACCGAAACTGCAAAAACGCAGCTTTAAACGAGTGCGTTGGATTTCCTTCGGCTGGACACCTCCCCGAAGTAGACAGAGCACGGGTATTTTGCATACTACACGTAAAGTTAATTGTGGTTTGGATTATTTGCCATTTATTCATTACACAAGCAATTTCTCTTCCATTATTTGCCTTCCAACAGGATCCAGGGCATGTTTGAATTCTGAATACAGATTGATCGCCGCGTGTCAGCGCTGAAAGAAAGAAAGGCAGCCCAACTTTGTTCAGAGCTGCAAATGGTCAAACTGGAACAGAGTAATAAACCCCCCCCCCCATTTCCAAATAACACCGCCATCATGAAAAGAGGCTGTTTTACAAGTTTTCTTTGTGCCTTTTTCCTGTAATGAGGTTTCAAAAATGCCAAATGAAAAGCAAAGTGAGCTTCTGAGGCGCATTAGTCTGCCGTACCAGCAGTGATATGATAAGGCAACGCGGTAGGGCGACTCCGTCGCTCCGATCTCTGGGGAGGAGAAGGGCAAGATCAGAGAGCAGAGAGAAGACATCCTCCGCAAGACACACAGCCGCGACGCGCGGCTCCTCCCGTCCTGTCTGGAAGCTGTCACTATTGGCGTCGGAGGCCACGAGGCAGGCAATTTTAGCGCCGTGGCCCGTGAATCGATACCCAATCACATCGCGTTTGCAGGCAGCATATCAACCTGAAGAGGCCGTAGTACAATTTACAGCATATTGTTTTTGGCCCTGGGAGCAAACAGACACTTGGTGCAATAGAAGCATCATGGCAGAGCAAGACGAGGCCTTCATGGTCCTGATGCTCCGCTCAATACACAGGCGAGCAGGGCTCGGGAAGCTCATGGTTAATAGGAACGCACAGACAAGGACATCCTCATTTAAGAAATAAGAAAGCAAAGTCTGAACATAATAACAGGAATGAGTGAGGGGGGGAAACGGTGCAGGGGGGGGGATTCCGAGAATTCCAGGAGGCGTAAAACCGAATGAAAACTAAGAGAATCCGCATGTTTGTTTGTGTGCTGCATGGATCTTCTCGTGCCAACAAGTGGTTTACACACACACACACCTGCAGTCATTACCTCCACACAGCAGGATGAAAGAGCTGAACACAGCGCCACGCTGCGAGCCGGGTGTGCTTCCTGGACCAGTGTGTGACAGCGAGTTCTCCAGGAAAAACACACTCCTGACGAGCACCCGCCAGAGCAGCAGGAGCACGCGCGACTGCGGGGCGACACCCTGAGACCTTCAACCGTCCCAATGCAGGCGAAGAGGCAACATGTGTGAATACAGGACACAAACGAGTAGATCCGAGCTTTACTGTGGATTTATGTTACAGTCGAAGCAGGAATTGAGGTTTTCCAGGAGTCTGATCGTAGGGCACGAAAGAAACAAAGCCATCAGGGGTGAACGCGGCATCACTCATGTATGAGTGATGTGGCCGTTCCTCAGGGAGCGGAAGTCACTATTTCACTTTGAACAACTGTGACTGACACAACCGAACGTACCGTTCCTCGGATGGTTGTTATGGCTACATAATTCTGTTCAAATGACGCCAACCAAAGCGCGTCAAGGACAAAACTGCAAAGGCTCCTCCGCAGCTCAGGGAAATATCAGCTTTAAATGTCTTATCTGACAATATCAGCGGTCGTGACAGGCGATTGGTGTAGGATGCAAATTCACGTATTGCTGCTAATACAGCCTGCAATTCCTCCATAAAAGGATGGGTCACGATTAATGACACAATGGCTTTTTTTTTTTAATAAATAAAAGAATACACAGTCTTCTAAGGTGTGGGTTAGACTACTTGTATCACCTGACTCAGTCAAGAAAAAGAAGTTTTATTCCATCATTTCATCCCAGGCTGCACAAAATAATAATTCAACTCGTTAAAACCCGAGACTGGACCTCCAGGTAGCCTTTGATCGTGTGCGGTACTAAAGTCCAGAGTTCTGCAATGCCATTGCTTCATCCCTCGTGTCCTTGAATGGTTTTAATTTTTGATAATAAGGTAGCAATATAATAGTTCGTAAAGTGTTATAGGCCTAACCCCTTGATCCACCTCTCTTCCTGTGTTGCAGGGGAAAAAAACCCTATTTTAAAATCAATTAAAAAAAAATAAATACTTTGCCTTAAATGGGATTAAGAAATTCTTCTTTATCACGTAAGAAATATGGATAACTGCAAGAAAATCTAAATTTAGAAAAACATCTACTGAAAATTCTATCTAAAGTACAATTTTAAGGTAAAATCTTTGCTCCACTACAACATAAAAAGGTAAAATTTCACGCTATCCTCACATGGAGGAACTAATCAGCAGAGCTTCCCTCCCAACCAGAGCTCATCCATATTTCTGCAGGCTTATTGCAACAGGAGATAAAACAGGATCAATATGCAGAGCTGGTGAAAACACAGCAAGTTCCACAGTGTGATGCAAGTGGCAGTTCAAGCTAATTAATTAACCCCTTTCCAGCCCGTCATGCCACCCCGTTGTCTTCATCACATTATTAACAAGTAGCCCAAATTCTATCAGAAAGGTGCTACAGAGAACAGAGTGACAACTGTATTCCCCGTTTGTGAAAGTGCAGAGCCGCTCGACTACATTCTAAGGAGAGAAAACAGGCGGAAATCAGCTTTACAAATTAAGAAATTCTCCATGCCCGCTAAGCTGCGAGGGATTTCTTTTACAATGTTTCACACAGGAGTGAGAAAGAAAGTAATTTCTTTGACAGGCAGACATTATGTGATAGAGCAGACTTTTGCCTGCGTTCTGTGAATGAGGCTCCAAACAACAAAGAGAAGGTAGCTCTTAAAAAGGGCAATTTTCCAGTCCACATTGTCATTGTCACACTCTTAACTCCAAAGGCAGACATGCACTCTGGCATCAAAGGCCATTGATTTTCTAATCAAGAGTAAATGATGATTAAGGCATATCTGCCCCCTTATCTTTTCCCTTTAAAATCCGCCTTTCTGGATTCAATTTGACATTGGTCATTTTGTTGCTGGGGGGATTGGGGGCAGACAAAGACAGAGGCACCTTGCAGAGGCGACAGACGGTGTCATGAATGATTAGCAGAACAGAAAATGACAGCCCATCCTTCCTCTTCCCTAGGTCAGCAAAGATCCGCGGCGGAAATGAAGAACAGGTACGTACGTGTGACCGGTGTGAGACGCTCGAGGCGCCAGCGTCCGTCCCTCCGTCCCTCCGTCCCTCCCTGCCTCCCAAAGCACTTTTACAGAAATCCAAACATGTTCCTAAGCCAGTCTTCCACCTGAATACTCCTAAATTCCCAGTCCGGGTACCAATAAACACCGTTAAAAGGCTGGCCAGTGAAACCTGCACCGCTTTTCCATTGATAACTTTAAGCAGTGAAATCACAAAGTATAGCTGACCTCCCCTAAGGGCGCGCATGCTTATTTCTCAGCTTCAATTATCCCGACTTCCTCCCCTGGTTGGACTTTCTGTGCATGTGTTTAGCCTTTGTGATTCACCTGCCTGAGGATGAGGGATTAACTTCCTCCCCTCTCGCTAAGCTTGGGTAGGACTTTAGTTTTAACTGTCCTTCAGGACCGGCCAGGAGCCGGGCTTAACAATGACACCCTAAAGCCCCTTGTCTCCTCGCCGTCCCTCCGTTTCCTCATTCCGACTCCGACTGCAAACATTTTGCTGACGGGGGATAAGAATCAAAGACAGATGGACATCATCAGACGCTGACCTTCAGGCAAAGCCAAAACAACAATACAGTGTGTTCCACGGGTGACGGAATAATAACGGTTTGGACAGACAGACGGACGGACGGGCGGGCAGACGGGCTCTTACTAATACCCTTGATGAATAGGGGTCATTGTGTTACAACTGTTTATGCTAATTACCTGAGTTTAATGAGTTATTACTTCAGGTGTGTCTCTCAAGAAGCCAGGACACTAATTTCCAGTTCCATCAGATTCATCTAACAACCTTCAAGTGTTCATCAGAGCCAAACAAAGCGGCTGTGTGTAGTAATTGCAGGGTAATTTCTGACGGTTTGCATTCTCAGATGGATCCGCGCGCTCGTTTGGGCGATCTCTCTAAATCTGTGTTGCAGTTGTAACGAAAGCGTCAGCGAGCGGGGCACCGTGACAGAGACGAGAGAACTGAGGGACGTGTTTTGTCTTTGACTACAAGACGTGTTTGACTTGTTAAAAACAAACACTAGAAGCCTGCTGTTGGCTGCCCGGTCCTTTGGAGACAGATGGGACAACAGAGAGAATAAAAGGCATTATTTTCCTCTCACACGGATGTCAACATATGCTGGATGACTTTTACTCTCCAGAGAAGATGTCAAGAACGTTATTTATCAGGAAAGCCCTGTTTGATGTAAACCAGCTTTTCAAGTGACCAGGCAGCTTTTTTGAATTTAAAATGATGCTAAATCCTGGTAAAGTTGATTCTGGTTCAGCTAACCGCTGAACACCAGCCCTGCCGCTGATATCACCAGATTGCTGATCTGCTAGCCCCCCCTGCATGATTACCTCTACCTGTCCTTATCAGCTGAATGTTACAGTATGTACCTGATGTAACCTTCACACCGGCTACATTTGTCATTTTTTTTCCCTCCACTGAGAGGTTTCTGTGGAATTTAACCTTAATCCTATCAGCGAATGTGAAGGCGCTGATCCGCACCTGTCTTGAAGGTTATCTGTGCATGTTTGGCACCCGCAGGCATTCATTATTTACATAGCTGCTCCCCTAAAGCACCAGGCGCCACTGCAAGTGTAGATGAAAAATCTGCCCCCCAATCTTGAAGCAACACATATCTGTAGTGCACGGCTGACTGAGTCAGGAGCACACAGTGTCAGGATTATCATTCCTTTCCTGGAAACTTCATCATCATCCGCACAAGCGGCTGCGTCACTGTGCAGGTGGCTGCCTTTTAAATCAAAGGCTCGCCAACACCGGGCCATTTTTGGAAAACAACAGTGATAACAAATGTGAAAGAACCCTCCACCCCACCCCACCCCACCCCGTGGGATCTAAATGTGACCACATTGCTTTGGCGATAAATCGATTTGCATCACGATCTCCAATAGAGAGAAACAGGCTGATCTGATTTCGCTGGCTGTATTTTGGAGCTAATATATGCTAATAATGCTTATTTGGTTAATGTCAGTAAAATCAGTCATTCGTCTGGCATCTGCACAGCCATGATCACCGTGATAAATGCAAGAGCGTTCAGATGCAGCGATTTCATAGCCTCGTCCCCATAACCCCTCAGATAATGAATTCTAATCATGCATTTATCTGCGACAGCCATCGCAAGGAACGCACGAGCACGGACGTGCTGCTGGGCGCAACACTGACCTCTGAATATCTGTGCTGGAAGATACCCTCAACCCCTCACGCCAGCTCCTTACTGGGCCGGAGCGATTTGATATAGGTGCGTGACACGGGCGTTTATGGCCTCACTCTGCCCACCTTTCCACAACATCAGCCCTATTCCAGCTAGACACATCTGGCAGTGCTGCTCACTGACTGGAAAAGCCATCCTGTCAGCACCCTGGCAGCAGATAGCATGTTGCACTAACAGGTTTGTGGGTCCACCAGCAGGAGCTCAGTGTAGTTCATTATGCTGTGAGGCTGCACATCCCTTCTTCGCTGCATGTTTTATTTTTAATCTAACGCACACGTTAGCTTATATCAAGATTTGATATCTTAAGCTTCCATCAGAATACTTGTTATTATTATACAGGCTGATGAAATCTTGAAAAACCCAGTGGAAGTAGCAGTGATAGTTTTATGTTTATGCAGATTTGAGAAGCGGGGTGATCCTTTAACTCATTTCAGCCATATCTGTATGCATGACTTGCCTCTGTATCTCAGGGTGATTGGTAGTACCAGAGACGGCCTTAATTTCTGTGGTTCTCCAAATAAAGGTGACGCTGCGCATTTATTATGTTACATTTTATACAATATTGCCTGAGAAGACCACAGACATAAAAGGTCCCTGTAAATAAATAATGTCCTTATAAATTACCAAACAATTAATCCAAAGAATATTCCTCAAAAGGTAATTTTAGGCAATTTAAGTGTCCTTGACCATTATTAATGTGGTTTGCCCACACTAATCTGAATGCAGCAGGTTTAATAGACCAAGTTCAAAGAGCCAAGAACACCGGGAAAATGTTTTTCTGGCTTTAGTCATGAAGATCACATCATCATCATCATCATCATCATCCACAGCAGCGCGAGAGAACACCCCCGAGCAAACGTTTACATAAAGATTATGTACAAACATGATTTGTACTGCTCAGCACCCTCCGCATATAGAATGGCTCCGTGAGGTTTCCTGGTGTTTCTTTATAGCAGTGATGCACTGCTTTGATCAGCCTGTTGGAACAATTTCCTCTTTCATCCTGGGAAATAAGATTGAGTGCAAGGAAGATTTTGCATCGAGGTTCGGCCAAACAGCCAGCGAAACCCTTCAACTCGTTTAGTATTCAGGTGGAGAATCGCCCAAGTCATTGGCAATCACACATTCTGATTCATACAAAATATCAAATAGAGAGGAACTGGAGCAAAACACACACAAAACCGTCTTTCTAAACGTCAAACTTTTATAATATCAGTGTTAGAATTATTAACATCATCTTTGCAATCATTACTAAACACTGTCGCAGACATTAAGAGGAAACAGTGCTGTTGTAAATCATTAAATAACTTATTTAGACCTTTTATTGAGTTGCTTTTGGGTGTTTCAGTTTTAGCAGAAATCTATAGATTCCTCCAGTGGATGAAAGCAATTTTCGACAACAGCAGCTCTCGTGTTGATTCCAGAGACTATGACTGGAGGCACTGTGGCAACTGGACAGTAAATAACTGAGGACAAACATAAAAATATAGCTGAAGGAATGCGTCTAACACAGGGCACACTGCTGTCTGAGGCTTCCCTTATCTCCAAGCCAGGTTTGACATATTGTGTCCATCTAAGAGACGGTAGTTTGGGTCTGAGATAAGAAAGACCAATCAAAAGTCACAAGGTCAAAGTCTGATTCTTTGAACAATCCGGTTTGAGTTTTGCAGGCAGCAGCTCCGTCCACAAACACCCACTGTGCATGACCTTGGTATTTGACCTCTTTGATGAAAGCCGAAATTGCTTTTTTAGTTTGCGCTGCATTTATTTACACGTAGTAAAGAGATAGAATGTTTAAATTCAGCTTCTCTGCCCCAGCAACTTCACAAAAGTTATATTCCCCACTATTTTTTCCACTTTCTGTGCACATCAATCTAAGCTGGCAGGCCAAACTCGGTCCGGTCGCCGCTGACTAAGTATGGTCTGAGCTCAAATCCTAAATTATTTAGCTGGAAAGTCTACTTGATAAATGCTGGCAGTGCAGGTCAATACATTACAAGGATGTGTGGAACAACTCTTTGGTAGGATTTATTATGCATTGGGGGAGATAAAGGCCATTGATTGCCTCCAACAAGGTCACAATAACACCACTTTCTTTACTGAGAGGGGTCTATCTCTTCTGACAATGACTTAGGTTCACCATTTGGCAACATCAGGTAATAACGCTGATCAAATCTGGTGGAAGCAACTGTCTTCTGTAAGGAAATTGCAATAATGGGCTGTATTTATATGAAGGGATGTCTAAATCTTACATTATTCATGGAGCTGTGGAAAATGTGATGGCAATGCTAATATAATATTGACCTAATCCTAACACTGCACACTCACACTCACACTCTCACTCACACACACACACACACACACACACACACAGAGCACATGCACATTACGGAAAGCCTTACTGGAATGTATCTCTTTCTCTTATGATCAATTCATATACTACATATGATACTTGGGCACTCGATAAAAACGCTCTTCTTAAAGGTCACAACCATGACTCGGCAGAGAGAAAACAACGTCCACAACATTTTATCATCACAGATCAGAAGCACAAAGTGAGTTTTCTGTCAGTAAGAGACACTCAGGATGGAGTTCTCTGTTTAAATGCACTAGAGTGTGGACCTGAATCAAGAATTTTATTTTTCTGAAGTTTATAGTGACATATAAGCAATGTGGAAGCCAAAACATAAACATTACCAACACAGCAGAGAAAACTGCATTTCTAATTTCAAGAGGAATTATTGGCGTTCAAGGGAAAATGTCTTACACTGGGAAAAAATATGCTTCCATAGTCCACATTTTTCACACTGGAACCACTGGAACTATATCATGCTGAAAAAGAGCTACAACTATTCCGCAGAAAATGCTGTCCAGAAATGACAGAACGGCTTAAATACATTCTTAAATTACCAATATGAGAATGCAATTAGTATGTCTTGACCACACATACATTTAAAAGACAATATGCAAAGTGCAATAAAGATAATTCATGTAATGCAGCCTTGCAGAGATTCCCTGTACAATCAAAGCATTCCCCCTCCTTTTTCTTTATAAAGTATATAACATGTCTCTGAAGTGGGAGAACAGAGGCACTATTGCCTCATCAACAGAAATTCTAAAGGCAGCGCAGAATTTCAATTGTGCTTCAAGGTTCTGTTAAAGGACAGGCCAGGGGAGTTAAAGAAAGGAAATGAGAGGAGGACAGGTATTTATGGACTCCTGAAAGGCACTGGGTTGACACTTTAACCTTTTAGGCCCAAACAGGACAGCCTACGCTCCGGTCTTCCACTTAACTTTCCAAAAACAGGCACTGAATCAGGCATAATTTGGCTTTAAAGCTTCACGACAAACAAATTAGAAATGCGTTTCACGACAGGGCTGCATAATACGGCACAACACCGGCAAACACAACCGCCATGTGAACCCACTGATCGGCTGTTTTATACCTTATTTCAACATTCGTCATTTTAAAAAAAAAAGGTTATTACGGTCTTACCTTTACTTGTAAATGAATTCGAATTGCTGATTGCAACCATGGACTGTTATCCACCCGTCAATGTGGTCAAAATGCCAGACTCTCTTAGATTGCAAATGACCAAAATTGTTATGTCCAATTTTAAAAAGTTTGCGGCTGGCTCGCTGACTTGCTCTGCAGTTGCGAAGTAGCGTAAGCGTCTCCTCCGCTCACCAGTGACCCCTAGCAGGAGGCAGGAGAACTGCATCACCGTGCGTCTCTTCACCGTATTTGGAAAACGCGAAAATTCAGTTTTTTTTGTCATAAGAAAGAATTCAAATTGTTTATATTTAAAACAAATTGATGCAATATATACATTTAATTATTTGTTTATTATATATTTTATTCTTTTCAGGATGACCTCCCCTGCCTGTAGTGACTGCAGTCACTGCACTACCTGCAGTCTGGACTACCTCATCCCAATCAACACCCTGCAGCAACTCAATTAACTTCCCCTGACAGATGCACTTTTCAGCTAAGCTACATATCACTTACAGAAGACAGAAAAAAGCATTAGTAAAGAATGTAATCAATGAGCAGAGATGGGCATATAAATTAAACACCTCAATCTGTTGTCACACATCATTTTTCAGGCGGCAGGCGTCCCTTTAAAGTTCACCGCATTTCTCTCTTAAAAAATAGTTTTGTCCTCTAGGTTGTTCCTTTTTATACAGTTGTGATGGAAATGAGGGTTTTAAAGAAAGATCGCCAGAATACAAACCTACAGAGGGTTTCTTTATTCTGCAACTTTAGTTGCGCTTAGAAGGGTTTGAAGAACTTGCTTAGTCCTGATTCTTGGACCTGTGGGATGGATCATTATGTCTTTGTCAGCTTTATTTCACAAATTCAGCCACTTTTATTGATGTGTAAACATCTCGAAGAGAAAAGAGCTCAAGGACATGCAACCATAAGGGCGCCTGAGTCCTGCTGGACCAGAATCCTATATGCTGCCTGAATGGGCAGCTTTGATAAGATCAAAACAACGAACTTCAAGTAAATATTCTTGGAGCCGTGATTCACTGCCACAGATCCGTCCAGTGTAGCCTTAAAGGTCAGAGGGACCCATGTCAGTGTCATGTTAATAAAGGCTGGTTCCAACAACTGGTGAAAACATTCGGTCTGAAAACAGGCTGATAAGACAGTAGCAGATAAACATGCGTATTTTGCATATATGCAAATTCCCCATTAGGGTAGAAGGCAGGATCACTGTAGATATTAAATGTAAACAAAGCAGTGTTAATGCTCACTATTTCTGTCCGAGTCCCCGGTGTCCGTGAAAGGGCTGCAGTAGAGTTTCAAAATGAATGGAGACCTCCAGACCCCAAGGTAGTTTTAAAAATGATTATTTATACAGAGTACAGTATGTAGCTCACTCACAGCCAATCAAAATCTGTTCAACCAGTTCAACCAGTAAGAAATAAGCATTAATGTGGAGGTCATTTTGTAGCAAAAACATCTGTCACTGTATATTCATTTTAATTATTTTAAACTTTTTATTAACAGTAGTGGCTCTGATTAACAGTGATAACAGTTCCTATAATCACTAAATGGTTATAGAATGCTGTCTTTAATCTATTCCAGTTTTTTTTTTTTTTTTGTTTAAACGTATTTGATTTGTATTTTAAGCGTGAACATCTCTGATTTGATGTGGGCACCTCGCTGGTTCGCCAGCCATGTTTGCAGGATGCAGGTGTCATGCATGAGAGACTGACAGCCCAGTCAGCTGTGGATCCAACTGCTTCAAACAAATGCTCAGGTTTCCTTTTCTGATAATACTTAGGTGGATAAAAAAAGAAAACATCATTTTATTCTTTTTTTTTTAAGGGAAAAGGTGCATTAGACACCTGGAGTTTAATCTCAGCTGAACAAACTTCAGTATGGCAACATACAGAATGAACATATGGCTCTGAAAGACATAAAAGGACAAACACAAAAGAAAATGTTTGCATTTGAAAGGAACCGCCTGCTCCTGACGATCAAGGTCATTGATGTCTCCAGTTTTGTTCCCTGTCTTTGACAATGAGGGAAAGTTTAACCAGATGAAGGGTTGATGCACGCAGCTATGGAGGCACTGCCCCGCCTGAAGCTGTCCATCAGACACACAGAAGAGGGCATGGTGGGCTGCACTCCAAACAGGCCCACTGAGGATCCCGGCCTGCTGTTGTTGCTGGCCCACTCACTCTCAAGGACCTTTAGAGATCAAAGTCCAACCCACAACAAGAAGGGAGCAACAGAGAGAGGGAATAGGAAGGATGCTTCACAGGAACCGATGTGGTTCTGCGGAACGCTGGCCCTCTTAGTGAGCACAGAAAACAGTCAACGGGATTTCCTGGAGAACGTCTGTAAAACATCCACTCCGAATCAGGCAGGCACCTCCAGCCGGTGCCAGATGGAACATCTTCCCACTTCCGACTCGATGTTAGATGTCGTAGCGGGGAAATGATGCGCGGCTTTTGATACTCTAAAAAGGGAGCACTTTTCTCAAAGGAATAACTGAAGTGGCCACTCTCCCCGCTATCACTCTCTTCAAAAAACAATAGGATACACCTTGTTCTTCTGCTGACCGGCGCGGTTGTTTAACCTCAGCGAAAATGGGCCGAGCAGCAGAGCCCAACATATACGAAGCTACACCAAGCGTGAAGAAACAACTCAAACCAGCTAAAATTGCACAACAAAAAAGTAAGAATGGAACCCCTGATCAGTCAACAAACAATTATGCACATTTATACGTTAAAGATGGGGAGTAGTTGGGGTTTAGAGTCATCCTCATATCACATATCATTTCATAGCATAGTATAGCGTGACTTACCCAAGAGATTCCCAACCCCACGCACCATGAACCTGTCCTTGTCCCGTAGGTGTAAAGGTGACAGTCCTGAGGACACTCACTGAACAGTACAGCTCTGGTCATGAACAAAACTTATCTGAGGAAGTATGTATAATTCACTTTCGAGTCGTTCTGGGCTTATCAGTTGCAGCAGCCTTCCTGCACGCCGCAACCACCTGACATCCTTCTGACAGAATGTTAAAACGCTTTTTTGTTTTCCACTAAGTACAGCTGACAAAAATGAAGCTGGCATTAATTTTGTTTGCACTATTTTATGCATATTTTTGTCTTGGCATGTCTGTAGAGTTGAATTTCCATTTTAGGTTGAGATACGCCTCTCTGTGAGCCGCACACATCCTCTGCTTTTCTCTACATTTAAATGGTCACAAGTTGTTGCTGGTAACCTCAAAAGGTATTATATTTAGAGAGTAGATTATAAATAAATGGAAAGTTCTTTTCTGAGGTGGAATATCTCAAGAATTAAAAAGGGAAAAGAATAAGTAAATGAGAACATGGACTGAACAGAATTTTTTTCTTGGATAGCGTGCACCTTACTCCCCCAAAGGGAGAAAAAAAAAAAGGTCTCTCAATACTTATTTCTCCTCTGGCAAAAGCTCGACTCTGCACGATTGAGTACCAAGTAGCTACAGAACATATCGAAACTTTCAGGAGGAAGTTATTTGGATCGGGATCAGGAAAATCATATTATATGGACTCCTGCCAATCAATCCCACTCAAGGCCTGCAAAACAGAGGCACTCGATCACACCCGATCATCCTCTGTCTGGCGAACGGTTTACTGAAGCACAGGCGCACATCACATGCAGATCTCATTTTCTCTTATCTACCAAATAAAGTTAAACTCCATTACAAAAATGGTTCTGCGCAGAAAATCCTGACCTGGCAATTCAGAGGGATTCAAAGGTAGAAATCTTTCTGTCTGTACGGCGAATAGCTTTGCAGCTCAGTGAACACATGAGGGAAAAGGGAAAGAAGATAAGAGGAAAGGAAGGGAAACCAGAGGAAGAGAGAGCTGGGAAGAAATCGAAGACACAAGCTGGGTTCAATTTAGAGGCTTCCCACAGGAGATGGAGTGACCTGTATCTGCTACAATAGAGGTCATGCAATTTTTAGTGGCTACCTCAGTCTTTAGAGAATACTGAGGACCCCCGCTTTGATGTGCACATCCAGAGGAGAAAGCTAAGGGTCTCCGTAGCACGCAGGACCCCCCCCGAATGACCTGACCGGTAGATTCCTATTACGGCCGCCTCACTACACCGCAGCCGTGCAATTGACACTTCACAGTAAGCTGCAACACCGGCAATCGGCAAGACTATCAAGCTCGGTGGAAGTTGCTATGAAGTCAGCCATCCAAAGAAACTCCAGCCATTCCTCATCTTCCTGCCTTTTACTACCAGCAGCCAAATGTTCAAAAAAATAAATAAAAAAATAAAAACATGATGTATATTTAATGGAGAAATGTAATCCAAGTGAAATGACAGTAAAAAGAAAGTGTTATTACACAACTCATCAATACACAAATAGAAGGTACCAATGCCACACAGTCACTGAATGTCACACAAAAAATTGTGCAAGTCTTTTGACGTCTAAACCTTGAATTAGGGATCGAATGAAGAGCTGACAAAATGATGCACACTGCACCTCCTCTGCTGTATTTCAATTAACCGAGTAAACTGAATAAACGCTGTGCACCTACACGGAATATTAAAAAGAAAAGCAGCAGAAACATACAAACAAACATGTAAAGATATGGAAAAACATGACCTTTCACTTCTGCTGGCTGCCCCAGAGAAATCAGCAAACATTCAAGTAAACATCTGCAATCGGCAGAATTCTTTTTAATTATGCTCCACAGAGACGCCAGATAAAGATAAACATTTAATCAACCAGAAGCTGGTGTTCGATCAGGTGGAGGCCCACCGACGGATGTCCACGTAAACACTGCTACGGAAACCGGCACAGCTGAATATCTGGGGTTATTTTGCAGAGAATTATTACTGTATCATCATAGCCCAGATGGGAAATATGCATGTCTGACTAATCTCAGATGTCAGTGTCAGGAGTTTCAGCCCAACATCTTGGCTAAACTCTTCCATCATATCATCAAATAATGCATTCATGCATAAATGAAATTATCTTTATGTACACGAAAATAAAACCAGAATGTCTCACAGTTATATTTCAGACATCAGCAGGCTATATTCTAATTATATAAACTGACTTAATAGGTAATTGCCAGTTTGTTTTGCCAGAAAACACAAAAAAATGGATTAAAAACAAAATCCATGGTGCTGTAATTTTATTCAAGGCGAAGCAGAATCAAAGTGGAAGGATCAGAGAAGCACAGTGGGCTAACTCAAATTATGTTTCTGAGATAAGCAGTGAATGATTACACTTCACACACTTATCTGCCCGTGTTGCTGCCAGTCTGAGCTTTATCGCACCTTCAGAGTCATTTGTCGGGGCGTTTATTGCTGCCTCCCTGCCTGTTAGGTGTCCGCTGCCCCCGTCGGTGCTCCATGCTGCATCCAGGGGCCACGCTGCACTGCTGCGGCTGCGGCTGCTGGCAGCGGCGTGAGTCGTGAGGCGGACGGGATTATTCCTGACAACGGGGGCATTAGGCGTGCAGCCGTCCGGTGTGGGCCTGAGCTGATGCGCTCTTGCAGTTCATTCTAAGTTGAGAGCAGGTGCTCACGGGGCTAGCAGAGCGCTGGGCCTTTCATTAAAAGCTGAGAGCGTCACAGCAGCTTAGGCCCTGCGCCCCCCCCATCGACCCTCCTTCTTCTCCTGTCAGTTCTGCAATAGTTATGTTCATCAAAACTTCATAACAAGCACTCGTTAGACGCTGTCAATGTCAACAAGCAGGTACATATCTAATTTAGATTGTTGTTGAATATAAAAAATATAGTTTTCAGTAGTCTAACGACGGTCAGAACTGACAGCTGCAGCTTTAAAGGTCCCTTTCAGCAAGTATTAGTTTGTGTTCATTCATTATGCTCATTTAAAAGTCAGTTATGAAAATTAAATATTTTTTGACACTATCTCTAAATGCACTTTATTTTAGTGATGGGCTCTTAATTCCAGGGCAAACCTGCACATGCCCTGGGGAGAAAACTTTGCTTTCTTTTGTCCTCACATTGCAAATCCTAAACACAGTAATTCAACCTGGAGCCTGTGAGAGCTGCTACAGTTATACATTATTAACGGTGGGAGGCTCACAATGAATACCATAATGGCCTACCATAAATAAAATCAGCTGCTGTATTTCTTTCGACTGGTAAAATCCCAGTGGGTGGTATACTTCTACTGAATCCTGTAATAATGCACAGGCAAAATTGGCACTCTAAAGGAAACTAAAGTGCGACAAGTCCATCTCAAGAGTGGAATTAAAATAAATTTGCCATTCTGCAACCCATCTCAAGTATTGCAACCTTCGTACCAGCACAGCCAAATATAAAGCTGACTCTGTTTGATCTTGACAGGGATATAACCCTAAAGCCGCTCTTACGTGAGATGTCCTCCATTAAAAAGATTCTAATCTCGCCCGAAATGTCTGGCAAAATGGAGGTCATTGTGCCAGAGAAGCCAGCAGACAATAGTGCTGCAGAGCTGAGAGGAATTCTGTTTCATCCCAGAGACAAGTCTGACATCAATGGCTGAAAGAGCAGCGACGGGAGGGGAAGAAAAAAAGAAAAAAAAACGGTAAATACAAACTTTCTGCAAGTCTTTGTGCAAACAGACGGACTGGGCAATCATCCTTTTTCATCATGTCTCACATACAAAACAACTCATGAAGCGCTTTTGTCAACAACAGAAACAAAACCGGATTTTTCACCGCAATTTTCCGAGCACCGCCGGGCACGTCTCTCCAAAAAATAATCTGAAGGCTGGTAGCGTATCCGTAGCTCGCACTCTGCTCGTTCTCTAATGACGTGAGTATCATCCAGCCGTCTGAACTGGCATCCCCTCCCCTGCATCTTAAATTGATTGGTTTCTCTAATTTTCCAGTAAATGCTCTAAATGTATTCTTGCCCACCTTCTTCTCAGGAAACCTGGGGGAAAAATGAGAATGGAACTGAAATGATGAGTTTTGTATTAGCTTCACTTCACCTCACCAGCAACACCTAAGCCCCCCGTTCTCCAGATTAAAGTTTCCGAGCAGAAAGTCGTACACTCCATCGTTTCAACGTAATCTAAAAGAGAAAAACTTTCTCATACAAGAATCCACAATAAATGCAGAGCAAATATCTGCTGCTTTACCAGACGCATGTCAGCGGTACTGAATGCAAATCAACAGGTTTATTTATGATGTAGCAGCAGTTAATCCCTCCGTCACGAGGATTTTCTACGTATCTTGGGCGTTGATAGCTAAGATTCCGGAGTTTCAGTGACATTAAAGGGAGAGCATTCTCAGCTCGAAGCAGGCCCCGCGTTGAGTATGCAGACCTTGTGCCTGAAATAAACACAGAATTGATGAAGTGTCATTTGCACTTAGAGTCACACAACTTCGACAACAGCCCCTTTCTCCCATTTTGCCACAGATGACGCACACAAACTCTCACCTACGCGGTGAGGAAAGAAAAGGAATGTCCTTGATTTTATGAAAGGTTTCCCTGCTCTCCTCAACGTTACTGCCATTCGCACTGTGGCGCTC
Organism: Arothron firmamentum; assembly: GCA_016586285.1. Taxonomy (NCBI): domain Eukaryota; kingdom Metazoa; phylum Chordata; class Actinopteri; order Tetraodontiformes; family Tetraodontidae; genus Arothron; species Arothron firmamentum. The sequence goes on along the minus strand of BJFM01000481.1, from coordinate 398,162 downwards.
GAATCCATTTTCTGTGCTCATTTCCCCCCCCCAACATCCTACCAGACCCTTAAACGTCCCCGAATGTGCAGCCCAGAAATCTGTCTCTTATGATTACATTTGGTAATAAATTACAAGACATGCTAACAACTGTTGCCAGCAGCATTTATCCCCACCGAATGCCTCGACGTACATTTTGAGATCAATTTCAAAGCCGCGTTAATTAATTTAAACTGCTCGCAGCACAATACAGGTCAAACAGGGCAAACGAGTTACAACATCAGCCAATTAGAAACGCACAAGCTTTATGCATTTTTCACCACTCAGGCTCAGCTAATGAGCAAAATGTAAAAAAATATGAGTGATAGAAACTTGGAGAGGGACATAAAGAAGGAAATATGTATTCTTTAATGTTTCCTTACACCCCCGAGTTGGGGCTCTGGCAGATCTGCGCCTGTGCCACTGATAAATTAATCTCTTCATTTATTTTCTAAGAAATAATATTTAACTGTATGTCAGTGACTGATTACCCCTCCGCCAAACCCTGCTCCTTTTAACAAGCCTGTCTGCTTTCTTATCATCTGGATATTTCTCAGTCAATTAACTTTCATCACTGCAGACAACTATATTTATATGACCACAAGGAGTTAATCTAAAGGAGCCCTGACTTATTGCTGCACATAGATTTAAAGGATTGCTGTATTTAGGTGTAATTATCACGGACTCTTCCTTAGAAAAGCAAGCAGACAAGCTTGGAAAACAGGTTAGCGTTTGATTCTGACACATATTGATGTAGTGATGAATTGTTTAGCACTGCTAAGATGTCAAAATCAGCTCTTACAGAGAATAAAATAAAGGGAAATCAAGTACAATCACCATGTTTACAATATTAACAGCTGTTCTTCACTTTAGTTCTAATCGAAATTTCAGGACACGACGATTACTGCAGAATTAGGAGGCAGTAATTCTGTCATTACTCCGTTTCAGGGAAGAGCTCCCTAACAGAAAACACACTTTCATTATTTACACAAACACAAGATAAAGAACAAAAAAAAAACCTTGAGATGTCCTGCATACAGGATACAGGAATATTAGATATCAAAACACATCTGTTGTGACATCTTCTTACAAAAGTGTTATTAGATTTGATTTTCCAGGGGGAAATTAAAGTGGTGCACCAGGTTCTTTACTGTAATACAAAGATGAAATGTAAGACACTTTGAGTCTGCAAATAGTAACACACAAACTCTAAGGTGAGATAAATGTCTGTTTGACTGAGCGATGTACACGTCTGCTTTTTATGCCAATATTTGCAGAGGAGAAAAAAAAACCTAATGTGATTAAAGTTCTGGAAACATGATAAAGCTCGCTGGAAAAGAAATACACCGTGTTGGGGCTGGGATTAAGAAAGAATATTTAAATTTAGAGCCTCTTTGGCAGCAAATAGAAGCATAAAATATAAAAGAATGTGAATAAAATCCATTTTACACAGCTCAATCAATAGAAATAATCTGGTCAAATACAGTAAACATAATGGTAGGCAACATACTGAAAGGTTAAATCCAGGCAGTCAAAAAAAGAGCTGAAAAAAGGAACATTTTCTCGTGGACGGAGGCAAATGAGCATGAGCCGGTGCGATAAAGCCGTACCTCATTAGTGTTCCACCGGTGTCTCTCCTTTGGCAGCGAGGTGCATTTTGGTAGACATTCAAGCAGCTTCTTGGGCAGGTATATTTTCAAATGTCCGTGTTCATCTATGACAAGATAAAGACAAAACAGTACATTTAGCAGAGGCTGATTCCTTCTTCTGACTGATGCTGACTGTAAAATAATCATCCCCGAATGAATTAAAAAAAAAAAAAAGAATAATGTTGGCATCTTATTTTATGCTCAGCTTAATAATTTTATTGTGAAAAGCGTTCTATCAGGGGAGTTCATCAGAATTCTTTTCCTGCTGTCATCTTGTAAAGGCTGTGTCTATTCATTATTTAGACACAATAAACACCCTTGAGTGATTTTATAGCGTGGAGGGATTTAGTGCAGCGTGTGTGTGCGGCGTGCTCGAATGTGCCACATTATTCAGAGAAATAATTACAATTGCCAGTCCTGCTGCTTACATCTGAATATATGTCACTCAGTATAGAATTTCTCCTTCACAGCCGGTTCACGAGCATTGTAAAACAGTGAGGCTTAAAGGCAGTCTTGTGCATAAATTCAGATGGATTAGATGTGAACAAAATATATTTGTTTAGAGCAAATACTTAAATCTATACTATAAGCCTGCGACATTTTTTTTTAAATCACAAGATCTGATGCAGACCTCTGCAGCAATTTACATACGAGACAGGGATAATGTGCAAGAATCTCATCAATGTTGAGTTTAAACAATGGGGACAGAGACGATGCTGATAATCTTACAATATTAGCCACAGCAACTCTTGCGATGCTCTCAGTTCACGAAAGGTGACAGAAAACTGCATTTATCTGCAGTGCAATTAAACAGAAATGATATTAAAGTGGAGGTTTGGACACTGGGGGAAGTGAAGGCAGAGATAGAGTGCTGACTCTGGATTCCTTGTGGTGAGGATATCTGAATTTGACTTGAAAGTAGTGGGGAAGAAAAGTTCAACCAAAGCAAAAAAACCACTTTAAAGTCAAAACAAATAAGTCAGCAGTGAGCCTGATCGTGAGGGTAGACCAGGAGCGTGCGTAGCTCGCTCCGAATCACAGTAGGAACGGTGCTACAGCTCGGAAATCTCCATATGGAAAAATTCATTGAGAATGAACACAGTGGGTCCACAGAGATGGATCTGGCCGGATGCCGCTGAGCCTAATGTGTGAGGTTGCACATCCCTCCCAAAGGGAGGCAGAGGTAGATGTAATGCTGCCTTTCCATCTGTACCCATAATCCTGCGTGTAGACACTCTTTTATATGAGCTGCTCAGGTCTCCGTAATCATTCGCCTCGCCCAATTAAGAACCAAGAGCAGCATCTGCTCGCAGACACCATTAGAGCTGTTTGACACCATCACAGCCGAAAAAGAAACAACTAAATTGCCAGAGACACACAGAAGTGGCTTCATGTGTCGACTTCAGGGACGCACAGATCTAATATAGATACTGATCATCACCCAGGCTTGACCTGTGATATCAGCACCATCATATCAGCTCAATATATTCCATTAAATTCTCTGTTATTGTTATTGATTTGAAAGATTTATTGTCATGTAGCTCAGTTACATCACTGTATACCTGAAGACTGGATCACTGATAAGGTAAATCAGGGGATTTTTCATTCTTTAAGGCTAACGTCGAATTAAAGTGTGCACCGGTACAAACTGCAGTTTCATTTAAAAATCAAAATGTTGCCTTCTGGTCACGTGCGTAACAATCCGGATCTTTGACCTCTTGCCATCCATACACTAGCCCGCTAGGGTGCTAATACAGGAAAGCTTCCTCTAATCTGGGCTCGATCCAACAGACCTGTTTGGTTGCTGGAGTGGTTGGAGGCCTGGCAGAAGAAGACCCAGGTATCTTTGACGGTTTGGGAACGGAGAGGGCCATGAACCCCTGGAAGACTTAATTATACATCAGTTTCAAAAAGCAAGAAGCTGCCTTTGTGAAATATTCATCACCTTTCACTGAAAGGGTCAAGAAGTCCAAGTGTCCTCAGCACCAAAAAAAACACTCCAAACTACGGAACCATGCCAAAGCCAGATTGAAACGAGCGCCCATGAATTCTTGGCCACCTCCTGTCTCACAAAATATGTTCTGTAGATTTGCTATTTGCAACTGACAGCAGCAGCAGCAGCTGATACATATGGCGAGTCTGTCTCCGTGCAGATTATTCGGGATTCAATGCTGCCTACTGGCGTAGCCTCCCGTGACACCATGGAGACGGAGCAGAATTGGAATATGTCTCAAATATGTTATGGATTCTCTCAAAGAGCTGGTTGAGATAGAAATCTGTCGTAGGGGCATATGTCTGGTTATTCTGCCAGCGGGGGAGGATGTACGGCATAGAGAATCTTAGAAATGCATTAAAAATTCTCACTTGTCGTTTAATCACAAGCTTCGCAAGCTTACACTGATACCTGCAGCACAGGTGCGTTGCTCTTTTTCTAACATATTCTCACCGCAGAGCTGAAGCGGCAGAACATTGTCGATTTATTTGATTTTAGGCTGCAGAAGCTAATCTGATTAAAAATCACACGTATCCATTAATCCACGTGCATATTTCAGGCTGATGGGGGGTGGATTGTTAAAGGTTACAGTGGAAAAACAAACAAACCTATAGCTTAATTTTCAGCTTTAATAATATGGGCATACAATGTTGCGTTTGGATCAGAGAGCCTTTTATATGCTAACGCTTACACCACAAAGCAAGCGAGGTGTCTATTCAAAAGCAACAAGCCAAGTCAGTCACCTGACTTGGGTCCAACTGAGCATGTGTCTCATTTGCTGCAGATACAGACTGAAGGCAAAGGGCCTGAAAACAAGCAAGAACTGGATATGGCTGCGGTACAGGCCTGGCAGAGCCTCACCAGAGCGCATGCCAGACGTGAGCTGACATCCACTGGTCTCACACAGTCCCTGAGAGCGAGCATTTGGAACAAAGACACAATAATGGCTGAACTGTCCATAATTCAGCACATCTATGTGGTTTCGTTTAACGAGAAGCAAATTCATCTAAGTGCTGCCTGCAGCATCACCTGGGAAATGCTTTTATTAGAAATGGAACGTTAAAGTGAAATAAATCAAATAATACAACGAAAGCTACAGATGAATGACCACGTCTACGGTTTCTATCCACGTGGACGTTTCTGAGAATGTGAAGGAGGAACGGTGAGCGTTCCAGCAAAGTGTTTCAAGCTAATTAAAGATCTGTTTGCTGTGGCATGGAAATCCACACCCTGCTTCCTGCGTCAGCCGCAAACAGCGGACAGGTGAGTAATGTGGATGCCAGATCTGGATTAGATTTACAGAAGCTCTTTCTAATCAGGGTGTCTGATCTGATCAGTGCATAACATCAAATTAGCCACAAATGCTTGGCGGTATTTAGGTAGGCGTAGGTGTGGAATATAATCTAAGACCAAGGAGAAATGTGTCTTCTTCTCCCATGGGCTCCCCTCCAAGGAATTCATCCTGTGTATTTCAAGGAAGAAAAGAAGGTTTAATGACTTGCTTGTACATTAGCCAAGAAAGGGATACATAATAAAGGTTTGGTTGTAAAACACCAAAGTGCGAGACAGGCTGATACCAGAACTTGTTACACACGAGGATGTGCTGAGCTGAGCTGGCACACTGGAGCCAATTATCGTCCAGGAGCTGACGAGCGAAGACTAAACAGGCAGGATTTCTGTTCTACACGGTAGCTACAGGTCTGCAGCTTTCAGCTGCTGTTACTGACCACTTGTGCGCTGAGGGGAGGAAGTCAGCGTGCCCCTTTATGATCCACATCACCCTGCGTCCAACGGTTATAAAGACATATATTTGTGCGCGCTGATGTTCGGATTATTACACGTCCTGTCTGCTAAGCAAACAGTAGGGCTGAATTTAGGGTTATCTGTCATGCTAGCTTGCTCCGGCCCCACCCTAGAGACGGTAGCGAGGGTCATGAGACTGGAAAGGCTGACAAAAACAAATCTTTAATCAATATCTGAGCCCCGAACGAAAAACTCTCTCTCTTCTGTCTCTGTCTCGGAGCGCTCTGGGAGTGACAGTTTTTCTTTTTAATCTGTGCCCACATTGTGGAGAAATTGCAAGCTAATGTTTTGGCTATAGATCATTCAGCAAATCGCTGCTGGCGGTGCATATCCAAAGTAACAGTTTGAATGCAAGCGTTTTCCACAACAGCTCAGTGGCTAATATGGCTTAAGGATGTGAAGAACAATGTAACTGTACCCGTCCTTTTGTAACTATACCTAAATCAGAAGGGAGAAGAATCAGAAATGAACGAGGAGTTTAGAGGATTAGAATTTGGCTCTATTCTCTGGCCAGTAAGAAGTGCTGTGAAACTGAATTAGGCCTATGGCAATGTCTGTTATTATTACGTTGGACGGCAGCCATCCGCTGGGCAGGACCAAAAAAAAATCCTCCCAAGAGTTCACTTCCAAATTTAGCTACATGAGCAGAACTCGGACAGTTTTCATCGACTGGGCTGAGAATTTAAGGTTACTATGAAGAAGAAACACGATGGGCTCGACCCGAAACATGACCTGACACCAAACAACATGTCACAAACTACAGCGGATCACAATTTAGAGCTGGGACATGAACAAGAGAAGACAGAAAACATCACACCATTTCAGTTTTCTGGGATTTAGTACAGGGTGAAAAGACAGATTCCACAGCGGGCACATTCATGTGACAAAACGGTTGATATCACAACAGATTTTACAATTGCCTAATTAAACAGTTCACAAGTAGGTTGCATGCCAGGCTTTAACAGGCAGAAAGAGCAGACTGGAGACAGCGTGCAAAGCAAAGGAGTTAAAAGTGTGAAAAAAATCAAATAAAACATGTGTGAACAGCCGAGGTATGCATGCAGATATGACAGGATGGCGGGGGCGGGGCCGGCTCATAATGCACCGGAAGAGTAATCAATCAACTTTCAATGCACAAAACCTAGAATCACTTGCATTTTAGAACATTCTAATCACCACATCCATTTACTTTCTGTGAGGAACGGTGCGTTTCGGTTCTTTTATGTGGAGCACAGATACTTCAAGAATTCTCGACCAAACATCACTTAGCCTTGAATATCTGCTTCAATGGTTTCAATGTCTGAGAAATCAGGACGGCGCTGGAGCTTGTCCAGTGTTGAGGACAGAGCAATTGATTACACCAAAGTCTTTACTCTCCACTGCTTGTGGGAGATCTTGAACTGAGCTTTGCTACAACAAAGGGCGATATAAGCAGTGTCAAATTTCCTCAGCAGCAATAACAATGATTGGCCCCGAGTCCAGGGGCTGGTCCCCACACGGCGTGATGGCCCATGGTGTGGACACAGAGAGAAGGAAGTGCACTTGGAATAGCTGCGTGTTACTGTGGCACCGAGAAAACAATTATCTTTATCATTTGGCCTATAGCCTGTTCGATAACTCTCTTACATGCAGTGAGGTAACTGACTGCAGCGTGGAGTTGCTACGTTACAAACTGCAACAAAGAGAATATTAGATGGCTTCCAGCAACACGAGGAAAGGTGTGTTTTTGCTCTACACAGGAAAGATGCTGCAATAAAAACATTATGAGCGTGTTTTAATGTGGGTCTGCACCAAATGAATGCATAAAGCCACAATCGTGGTATCAAAAATATAGCAGCTGGGCCCCCGTCAGGAGGTCTGTCGGGGGCAGCCTGCTCACTCTCTGTCACCTCTCCCTCAACGCATATGCACGTGTTTCCATTCGTATGTTCAAGGCTTTGCACAGTTAGAAAAAGTACCGTATGTCTTCTTCTTCTTTCTTAAGCGAATGGCACTTGCTGTAAGTAAATGTCAGAGATAATAGGAAATGTTGTGATTAGTGTGAAATAAACTGCAAATTGTGCTCTTTTCAGGCCAAAGAGGAGAGATGGTACGCGTTGAGTGCATGATCCCTGGCTGCGCCGTGACTCCGGGTTGTTCCGCTTAATATAGGTAATACAGCATAATCAGAGAGGACTGTCAAAGAGTCAAACAACTACAAAAAAAAAAAAAAAA
>BJFM01000481.1:367680-390448 GCA_016586285.1 Arothron firmamentum | reverse complement strand
AAAAAAAAAAAAAGCCCGGGCCTATTACTGGAAGTTCAACAAACATGCACACACGGTTAACTGCCTGCAACAAACTGAAAATGACTCTTTATGTGTTTCCAGCCCTCACCAAGCTCACCCATCCATAAAATTCCCATCTCAAGGAGAGCAGAGGTGAGGTCTCTCTCCTTCTCTCCCCCTCTTCTGCTCTCCCTCCAGCTCCCCTCTTACTCGCTCCCTCTTGCTTACGCACAAAGCCCTTCTTTCTCTGTCATAAGTGCTCCCACAATTACTCAGGCGATTACTCAGATCAGTGGTTTACCTGGCTGTTTGTGCTGCCACATTCCGTCCTGCTGAGGCAGAAAAAAGAAAAAGGGGAAAAAAAAAAAAAACCTCTGGGCTGAACGCATTAAAAGCAGCGTGTCTGACATGGATACTGTAATACTGCGCAATAACATGAGAGAAAACGGCAAGAGCAGCAAAACGTGTTGTCATTCACAGCTGTCACACATGAGGGGGTGACGCCAAAGTCTATCAGCGGCGTCCCTGCTGCAATCTCTGCTCCACGCATCTGCCCCAGCAGCTCCCTGCTGTTTATTTAATCTCTCAATGCAGTCACATTTTAAAAACACAAAAAGAAATGTGGGTCAGAGGAGCCCTTCCAGTGACAGGGATCCAGGGAAGACTCCCAGTACATGAGAACAGTTCATTAGCCAGTCTGGAGTCTGGATCAACAGTCTTCCAGCTGTACAGAGGCTGGTATTTTTATTAGAAATGTTTCTGCTGAGAAACAAAGGGGCACTTTCTGCATATAGGAGTGAAGGGGAAACGTGACACACACAAACAAAATCAAGGCCTATATTCCTGACTGATTTGGTTTGGTTGTGACAGAAAATAGCACTTGTACACAGACTTGTAAGTGCACTGAACTAGAGCGATTCCCACTGAAGCTGGATTTTACAAGTCATAAAAACCTCGGCTGTGATGTTCTGCTGTCTTTGTTCTCGCAGAGCACACACATAAACAAGCATTATATCATCCATTTCAGGCAAAAAACAAAATCACCGGGTATCATTCCACTGCCTAATGTGCATATTTATTCTCCATCGCTAACTTGGATTGCTAAGCCCTCCCCCCCCCCAACCAGAAAATGTGCATGCAGGACAATAATTGATGCCTGCCTTCCCTCCCGGGGTCCGCTCAGGTCCTGATCCCCTGGCCCTAACCTCAAACAATCACTCGTAGTTAACGACAACACTTCAGCTATTGACAGTGAGATCCCGTAAAGCAGACACTTCAATCAACAGAGCAGCCGGAGGCGGTGTTGTGTTAGCAGAGAAAAAGGAAGAGGGAGGAGAGAGGAGGGGGCATGAAATCATGAGGTAAATAAATGAATGGATGAATGAATAATAAATTGGCCAGCGAGTGGCCTGTAGGAGCAGCAATGCAGTAGGAATAAGTGGATCTTACTGTTTGTCTCTGTGTCATCACTGATACTCTTTGGTGGACCGTGGCCGGCATAACACACAGCTGATCTGTACATTCGATCCGGATTACGAACTTTCTTCAGTCCTTCAGGGGGCAGAGAGAAAAGTAGAGAAAATGGAGGAAAAGCATACTCACAGCATGTGGTAGCTAAGCAAACTGCTCATGCAAGCAGTATTTACCACACAGAATATACGTTTAAAACACACAAGCGCTGTTCATTACAATACTAATGATATCTCAACACAGTGAATGAATTAGAAGTGTGAAGTTGACCTTTTTGACCTATATCTCTGCCTCAGTTTGGTGCTTGATCTCCTGCTGTTCTTTATGTATCAGTGGAAACTGTATAAATCAATATAATCAAGCGTTCAGGGCGATCCAAAGCAGCCAGTTAAGGTCTATTTCAGGCAGGCATTAGGAATGATGCGTCTCAGCAACCACAAAGCAGATCTGGGTCCCATCCGTCTACACCTCACAGATTCAATTAAAAGGATGGTGGGAAGGAGGGATAAAATCATGTAGGGCCTGATTCAACACGGAGAGCAAGATGCGTGACATGGCAGGAGGTTGAATTCATCCTTCTTTACAAAACAGGGGGAATATTTACACCACTGCTGCACAAGCGCTTCTCTGAGTTAATGGCTGACTGCATGTTGACTTCATGTTGTGTGGAAGTTGGACTTCTTAAACTAGAATAAAAGCGAGGCGGTTTCTGCAGAACCCCAGGCCTGGCGTACGCGGTCACCTCTGCTGATTGTTTCTGCTGTCACTGGCGTTCAAACAGATTAGATTTATGTAGGTTATTTAACACACCTGTTTTTAGCATCAGTTGAATCTTTTCCATTTATCTAACTTTAAATTAGCATAAATAGGCTGCGCTCTTGTGCTAGGTCTGCATAAAGCCCTGACAGTATCCACATTCATCACCAAATGTTAAACGCATCACTTGTGTTCCTTTTTCTGGTTCAGCAGTGCGCTTTTGTATGTTGTTGTTTGGAGCGATTCATAAAAGTGTTGGCCACAGGTTTATCCAGAGCGGTGTCATACATCAAACCTGTGCTTTTACTGCCCTCCAGGTCTTGTACTTCAAGTAACAGGCGCGCAGCGCTTTGTGTGAAAAGCAAACACCCCCAGAGGGCCCTGACAATCAGTGAGGTTACACCTGAGGATGGAAACTCCAGACCACTGAGTGGGACTGGGTCACGGCCCCCCAGGTCTAACACAGGATAAACCCCTTGGTTGTTATCAGCCATCATACAACCTGCCAAACAACTAAGAGTGATCAAACTGTCTGCGAACCCTGGGGACGAGGGGTTAAATGGAGCGTGGCCTGTTCTGAAGAGAGCTCTTTCTCCCACATTTGTTTATTTCTTGCTGAAGACGGTGGCTACACTCGGACAAAACACAAATTACTTTTACTCTCCTAACGAATATCTCTCCTCAAGCTAGTCCTGGGTTCAGATTGGCCCCAGGTCGCACAGCCATCTGGACCGTGTCTTCCCTGTTTGACTCAGTATTACAGACTAGGATGGTGCTGACAGCCATGCACTGCAGGTAACAAGCTAAAAAAGCCTTTAAAAATCCACTGTGCTCCTCAGTAAACACTGTTCAGCTCTGTAAGTGGCTGTCAACTAAAACTAATGTGAGTGTTTTGCACCAAAAGCCACCTTCTACGTTAATTAATGGCGGTGAGTGATAGGAGCAGAATAAAAGCTTTACAGGTCCTGTGTGTTGACAACATTTGTGCAAAGGTTTAAGAAAACTCGTTCTGTCTGCCTCCTCCTCCCTTTTCCACTGACCGGCCTCGCAGGAGACTGAAAATAACTTGCCTGCTCAGCGACTTCTAAGCCAGGCTAAACAGCAAGAGCTCTAGCTTAACAAGGGTGGGCTATTTACAAAGTTCAGCTATAGATATGGATGCATTTCTACACACTCTAGTGCAGTCTTTATTATCATGAAGCCAGATGTCTTCATCATTTGTCACAGCCACAGACAGGTCCCTCATCTTCAGAGGGTGGCTCCATACCGCCCCCTGGTGGGAGTCAGTTTGGTGGTTGGCACACTGACATCCAAACGACTGAATTCCCTCTTTTATCATTTCTCCCCACACGGACGGAGCAAATGTGTTTACACTGGTTTGGAACATTAAAGTAATTCTACATCAAAAAGAACTTATGTTTGAAGGTAGTGACACCACCCTCTTACAGAGGTCTATTGAATTTTCCAGCCTGGAACAAGATGTGTTTGAACAGCTTAAAAATTGCTGGACCAAAGAAAACAACAACAATAATAATAATAATAACGCAAAAAACTTCTCTCCGTGCCCTCTTTCTCTCTCTGAAATTAAACAGCTGATTTCCAAGTGCAGTATGGTGCTTTTGAATCCCCTTGGTCAACAGAAATCAGTAAACATGAAAATATAATTTCTTTTGGGGGGGTGAATGATCACATGAATCACGTCACATTCTACTCAGCATAAACTCCATGAGGAGAAATGAACAGTAACAAGGCAGCTTAATCAAACACTACCATGAGGTTAATAAGTTTAAGTATTTGAAATCAGATTTCATGTGTTTGCCTAACAACATCCTCCTTGTTAAATTAGGGCAGCATAATCAAACACGCTTAGCAGAATAAGGCTCCCAGCGGGGTGTATTTTATCTTTTACTGCATGCATTGTTCAACGACTCACCTAAATATTCCATGGTGCGCAAGTGCATGACAACAGATCTCTACATATGATTTGATATCCCACTAAGGAGCGAGAAAAATAAAGCCCCTGCATTTCATTTTAAGTTATTCTGCCGCGGATAAAGGAAGTGAGCAGGGGGGAGGAATGTCATCATTCTGTCCTGTACGTGTAAAGTAGTTTAACGGGCAGGCTGGTGGAAATCCTCCTCTCCATCCTCCCCGTTTCCTCTGCTGTGATGGCATTTCGAGTCAAGTGCGATCGGGCTTTCCAAGTGGAGCGGACATCACGGCGTGTCTCAACCAAAACACGCACGCATCGTTTGGCTCTAAACGGTGTCCGGAGGACGCGGTGTTTATCAATTAGAACAACAAAATACGTCACTTCTGACTCGCGACGACTGGGATGCGAAACAAAATTTGTCGCGCTTCAACTGAGAGACCCCCCACCCCCACCCCCGGCTCCAAGAAACCGAAACTCCACAAATACATCCAAAAATCATCTCATCTGATCCGTATTGGAACGTTTTCGGGAAATATCGGGTTGACACGCGAACTAATACAAGCACGCCGCTGGCTTTCAAGCAGCGTAACGAGGGAAGAAGTTCGTAGATGCCGATGACATGTTGTCGTTAACTTGTTCTTAACAACTTGATTTGCGGGGCTTAAGATGCGAATTCCGAGCGAATTAAACTGTAGACCCGGCACTTTAACCACGCCGACTGTTTTCCCCGTGGCGAGCTTCTAAATGTGGGCTACGATGAGAATAGTAGCTGGCTAAAAAGGCAAGCTAATATTAGCTGGCTAGGTGATGTCTCCACGTTTTAGCCTCCTATTCGGAGGAAAAGATCGGAGCCGTTTTCTACGCAGGATTTCTCCGCGCGGGTGTCATCTCTGCGCGGAGTTGCGGCTGTTCTGGGGGGGGAAAACTCACAGCGACCAAACTAATAAAATTAATCCCATTATATTTCTCTTACCTTCCGGCTTGTTTTCGGCAGCCATTTCCCCTTCACGCGCAACATCCTCCTCCTCCTCACGACCGTGGGTACCACGCGCGTGCACGGCGAGGACAGCACGAGGAGGGAGTGACGGAGCAGGCGGTGAGTCGGTCCGAGCGAAGCGAACTTACTATTGGCTCCGAGGCGGTGACTGACAGAGAGGCTCCGGCGTGAAAAAACCCACGTCTCCCCTCACCTTGACACCAACCAGGGGCGTTTTTTTTCCCCCTTCTTCTGCTTTTTTTTTTTTACATGCAGCGAATTTAAAGCAACACAGGCGTTGTTTCTTTTGTTTCGGGAGCGTTAAAACTACTTAGAATGTGTTACACGTTACGGTGGTGCCCAAAAAAAGCTGTTGCAACGTGTTAACAAGCCGCTGAAATGGTGTTATTAACATGGCAGGAGTGTAGAGGAGTGGTTGGCAATCTTGGTTGTTGAAGCTATGCAAATTTATGGCTGAGACTTTGCCATTTTGGACAACACAGCAGGATGTATTTCAGAAATTCTCAGCAGTGTATGTGGATTACTTTTATTTCCCATCGTGTAATTATTTCGCCCGGCGTCTGCTGATGACATACAAAAACCAGTTCAGTAAATCAACAGTAACTATGTCAGTCAAGTGTCTGTATGTCATTTTACCAAATCGTCCAAATCATTTCGGATAGTTACACCATGATGCTAAAGGCTGTGTGGGATTTAAAGGATGCGGATCAAACAGTACCTTCGGGGTCGGCTGCCGGTGGGATCTCTAAAACTCTCAACGGTTATAAAAAGACTGGTGTGCTGAACATAAATGATAACTTAAATTATCTGTCACAAAAACCTAAAAAAATCTAATCTGATCTTTAAAGGAAGCTGCTCTAAATGATTAGATAGTCTGTTTTTGTCACTCCACCTGTCAGCAGCAGAATATTGGAGACAGTGGTGGTCTCAGCATAAAATTGCAATATGAGGTGGTGCTGAAAGGACAGCTCCTCTGCAAACAGCTCTTTTTCTATGGCACCAACGCCTCACAAAATGGCCCTGGAGTAACTTTGATTGATAGATTGATTTAACTTACATTTTCCTTTAATAATCACAGGGTTGATTAAACATATAAAATATTCCTCATAATGATTATTAATATATGTAGCTATTTTTAAATAGATCAAATTGATACGGGGATGTGATACAAAATTAAAAACAACAATAAAAATGTATCCATGTACTTTTTTCGTAAAAGCTTTTTCAGGTATTGATCTTCGATTTATACAAAGGAATTAACGCCATCTGATAACTTTTTATTTTCATCCACTACACTAGGCGGCGGTAGAGCGGTAACCGCGCAATCTATGAGCGATGTAAGCGGCATGAAGAAAAGATGACCGGGGAGCAAATATGGCGTCTCCCTTGGACGAGGATGAGATCCGTAATGATGATTATTATTCTCTCCTGAACGTCAGAAGAGAGGTATAACTTACAGTCGTGACTGATTGAATTATTGTGTTGGTGAAGGTAGAAGGTGATTGGTAAACAGCGGTTGCTTTACATTTTACTGTTCTTTTGTATAACCACATGTAACGTTAGCTGGATAGCTAGCTTGTGACCCTCGACATTGGTTTCTGTGGGAACTTTGCTGCTGTCCGAGACCTACCGGGACAACAGATCGCCAGATAAAAACATAACGAACAAGTGTGGCGAGGTGATCCGAAAGATACAGTGTCGAGTGGTATTTTGATAAACTTGAAGCTAGTTCTAAACAACAGGCAACTATTTTCCTGTTTCGATGTTAACTCTTGGTCAGTGTACGTCGCTAACTAGCCAACGCTACAACTTTATGTCAGGGTTTAGTTGATCAGATTGACTCTAATGTCTGAGGATCAGACATTTCCAGATGTTCTGACGCTTATATAAAGAAGAAAACACTGTTTGGATATGCATCTAGCGGCATTGTCATGACATTTCGATGCGATTAAAAGTTCCTCGGTTAATGTTTCGTTCTGCCAATTTTGAGTTTGATGTCGAGTTGGTCAAAAATGGGAGTAATAAAACATAATAGCTATCGGCTTACTGCCTCCATTCATGTATATCATACCTGTCTTATTACACTACAGTATAATTGACTATTTTGTCACTAATGTAAACCCAGTATGTTAACTAGTGGGGTGATAGTACAACATCCAAAGCAGAGTTGACACATCTGTATGTTAAGCTATAGACTTTGCATTTTATGTACTTTGTAATTTTACTTTTTCTCCAAATGTTTAGGCAACACAGGAGGAATTGAAGGTTGCTTACAGGAGACTATGCATGCTGTATCACCCCGACAAACATCGGGACCCTGAACTAAAACGCCAAGCCGAACAGCTCTTCAACCTTGTACACGAAGCTTATGAAGGTTGGAAAAGTCCCCTTTTCACCACACATGAAAGTGACTTAAAATATACTATAATGTCTCTACACATAAAAAGTCCTATAAAGCTATTCTTTTTCTTTCTAGTGCTCAGTGACCCACAAGCAAGAGCTATTTATGACATCTATGGCAAGCGAGGGCTTGATGTTGATGGATGGGAGG
The DNA here is from genome assembly GCA_016586285.1 of Arothron firmamentum. NCBI lineage: Eukaryota > Metazoa > Chordata > Actinopteri > Tetraodontiformes > Tetraodontidae > Arothron > Arothron firmamentum. The sequence goes on along the minus strand of BJFM01000481.1, from coordinate 382,741 downwards.
TAAACATCATGGATCACAATGGCCACTAATTTCTGAACGTACTACTACATATAGTTAGAAACAATCACTAATATTTGGGCACAGTGTGTAAGAGTTATTGGCTCACTAAAAAAAAGTCCATAATAGCATGCAATTCTGCTTAAAGTTCTTCTCCTGCACCCTGTGAAGCCATTTTTTTTGTATTCATGCCATATCGTCTACCTGCAGGTTGTGGAAAGAAAAAGAACCCCCGCTGAGATTCGAGAAGAGTATGAGCGTCTTCAGAAAGAGCGAGAGGAGAGAAGGCTACAGCAAAGGACCAACCCAAAGGTATGTTTAGGCGAACATGCTAGACTCGCTGAACTGAATTGAAGGTGCTGGTGCGCTTTACACTCAACGCCTGACCCTGTCATTTGCAGGGAACAATTAGTGTGGGGATTGATGCCACAGATCTGTTTGACCGCTATGAAGAAGATTATGAAGACATGGCTGGAGGTGGAGTCCCCCATTTGGAAATCAACAAGATGCACATATCACAATCCATCGAGGTGATGTTTGGCTTTCGAGTCCTCTGGATGTTTTTGAGGGCGGCTCATGCTGAGACTGAAGGTAACAAGTCCCGTCCATGTCGCCACAGGCTCCTCTCACCACTAAAGACACGGCTGTTTTGTCTGGTTCCTTGTCAACTCACAATGGGAACGGAGGCGGCACCATCAACCTGGCCCTGAGACGAGTCACGTCAGCTAACGGCTGGGGCGAGGTACGACTGCTGCACCATCTGTTGACTGTGTCACCTTTCCTGATTCAGGCTCACGTTGGTTGTGTGGCGCAGCAGCAGCGAGATCCTAGTGTGTGAAACCGTTGGTGTGTGAACACAGGTCGAGTTTGGAGCCGGAGACACCCATGGACCTCTCTTTGGGATGAAGATATTCCGCAATCTAACACCACGATGGTGGGTGTGGAAAGCAGAGAAAAGATATCCCTGTTTTGGGTCTCTGACTCTAGAATCTCTTTCTTTGCTGAATCAGCTTTGTGACGGCTCAGTGTGGACTCCAGTTTTCATCCCGGGGTGTGCGTCCTGGCTTTACCACAGTGCTGGCCCGTCACCTGGACAAGAATACGATGGGATATCTGCAGTGGCGCTGGGGTATCCAGTCCTCCATGAACACCAGCGTAGTCAGAGACACCAAGAGCAGCCATTTCACCTTTGCGATGCAGGTGAGCAGCCAGCAGCTTGATTTCATTTTCCTTCTTTTGCCAAGGCATTAAAATTGCCATTTTCTGTCAGGTTTTTTTGCCAAAGTGATTGTTTCTTTCCTTTTCCTATTTGCAGCTTGGCATTCCTCACACTTTTGTGATGATGAGCTACCAGTATAAGTTCCAGGATGATGACCAGACAAAGATTAAGGGCTCAGTAAAGTACGTTCTCAAAGAACAGCAACTTTTTTGGAGGATATTCTCCCTTTGGACAGTGGTTGATTTGTGGAGGATCATGTTGATATGAAAGCAGCAAAAAGCCCCACCAGTGATGTTTTTGTTAATTTTGGATTTCTGTGGAGAGGAAGTGACTTTGCCTTTTTCCTGCTCTCAGATCAGGTTTCTTCGGTACTGTGGTGGAGTACGGAGCTGAGCGGAAGATCAGTCGACACAGCATCCTGGGGGCTACCGTTAGCGTGGGAGTACCCCAAGGCGTCTCCCTCAAGATCAAGTAAGTGGTGTAAGTTTTGGTGGGGGTGCCAGGCGCTGCTGACATCACTGCTGTCGTGGAGTCACCACAGGGAAACAAGACGTCCCATCAGCCACTCAGCTGCGTTTTAGCATGTAATTCCAAACTGTTATTATTCAGTGTAATTAAGTTTCCGGTCCTTTACGGGCCATAAAGTACTTTTTACCATGTGTAATGCAGTTTTAATGACAGACTAATGTCTTACTTTTACACAGCAGTTTTGAAAGTATGCCTTTATTTGTTTTTACGTGTAGAAAGAAGCATAAATCTGCCTCAGTGTTATAAAGTACCAGCAGTGTTTACCGCAGTTGTGATTATTTTTCCATCAAATATTTAATTTGGGTACAGTTAATGATTCTGTTAACATTTGAGCTTGATATTAATATTAACCTTTCCTGTTGCTGGAGTTACCTCACCAATAACCAAAATATCTTTACATGAGAGCTTTAGAGCATTGGTCTGTAATCTTTAATGTAATTTGAACCTCTCCTGTCTCTATTTAATGTTACATTCTAACCTTGAAACCTTGAAAACCTTGAAATACTTCGATCGGTCAAAGCATCAGAGGAAAGGAGACTCCATTAGACGCAGATTCTGTTTGTCTGTGCACAGTTATCCTTAAAACAGGGCACAAAAAGGAACTTTCTTTTCAGGCTAAACAGAGCCAGCCAGACGTATTTGTTCCCTGTTCACCTCACCGACCAGCTCCTGCCGAGCGCCATATTTTACGCTACAGTGGGGCCGCTGGTTTTCTACCTCGCTGTCCAGCGGCTCGTTATTCAGCCCTACATGCGAGCGCAGAAGGAACAGTAAGACAAACTTTGCACTAAGTTTTTGTTTTAAGACCCGAGTTCTACTTGGGGGCCACGTCAAGCGTGTTATTGTGACTTTAGGAGCTTGTTTTATTGCTTCATTTATCTTGGAATTCAACAGAGACCTTGAGAAGCAGCGGGAGAGCACAGCCACTAACATTGCCAAGAAGAAGCAGGAGGCAGAGGCAGCTGTGAGTGTTTGACTTGCGTACACGTTCAAATCAGTCCTACATGAGGGTTTAGCGTTGAATTAACAGATTCAGGTGGCGTCGGCGATGGGAGGAGATAAGAGGCTAAGTCTTAATGAAACCCGAATAATCCACAGGATGTAAAATCTCACTGTTTGTCTCCTTCTCTTCCTCTCTGCCTTTCTCATCTCCAAAGGTCTTGCTCATGCAGGAGTCTGTGCGCAGGATTATTGAAGCAGAGGAGTCTAGAATGGGTAAGATCAGTAATATTTTAGCGACAGGCTAATCTGAGAATAATGTTTTTAAAGCAGGTCGTGGAACCGTTGCTTTGGAATGGTTTTTCCTACCTTTTAGCTTGAAGGCGTTGAGTCCTGTTATTTCTGAGATACGGCAACACATGAAGAAAATGCTAAAATGACACAATTTTAGAGATTTTTGAAGTGTGAATTTCAGTCGTGACCCTCCACCTCCTCGTTTGGACACTGAGAAATGATTCTTTTTAATGACTTTGGATAAGTACAGCAGACAGCATCCTTTTTCATCTGGGGAGTTATCTTGAGATTATTGGAATGTGACATCTGTCACTGTGGGGCTGCTTTGCTTCCACTGTCATCGCCGGTGCCCTAAAGTTGCACTTATAAAGCAGCAGTTAATAGCTGTGTGTATGTAATTACACACACAGCTGTTGTTCTTTACTTAATCGACATTCCTTAAAGGGGATTTTGTTTATGTAGCAATTAAAATTAATAGTGCAGCCCTTTTTTCTTAATATAGCTGTGAATAAATTCAGCATAATGGAATTGCTTTGGCCCAATTAAAAAATGATGTGCTTTTTGGAACACATTAAAATAACACAGCAATATGTTTGGTTTTACTTGATTCGCGCTGTCTGCTGCTGCTTCGTAAAACCAGGCCTCATCATCCTCAACGCCTGGTACGGCAAGTTCGTGACGGACAACAGTAGGAAGCACGAGAGGGCGAAGGTCATTGATGTGACGGTGCCGCTGCAGTGTCTGGTGAAAGACTCTAAGCTCATCCTCACCGAGGCCACAAAGGTAAAAAGAAAAAAGAAAAAAAGTGCAGCATTCAAGCTTTTCTGCCTGACGCTGCTGGCTCCTGACGTCCTGTCGTGGCTCCAGTCAGGACTCCCAGGGTTCTACGACCCCTGCGTGGGGGAGGAGAAGAGCCTGAAGGTGCTGTATCAGTTCCGTGGAGTCATGCATCAGGTCGTGTCTGGAGACACGGAAGCTCTCAGGATACCAAAGCAATGTAAGGCTGGTGGGTCAGACAGCAGTCGGGTTCTGGAGTAGAAGAATAGACCTGCGAGCATCTGTAGCCTAATGAAGTTGGTTTTGTTTGTTTCCCGTCGTGCAGCTCACAGGATTGATGCAGACACATAGGAGCTCCGCCACCATGAAGACACATGCATCTCTCAGCTGTTGGACAGAAGATCCAGGAGCCACTTTTAGATACGACACACATTAAACTTGTGACTGGGTTATTGTGCATTCTCCCTTTTGTGTTTAAATCCGTTTAATTATGCAGAGTTATAGCGTCAGCCTGGATTGATGAGGGTTCACCGTCGATGCACAGGGCTGGAAGCTCTAAGTGAAGATCTGCTGGTGATTCTCGGTGTCTGTTGATGGTTTGGCGTGTAATTTATGATCTGTACTGTGTTGTACACAAACTGCAGTGCCTGAAGTGAAGACATGAATTCACGTCTGTGTTTTTGCCATAAAATTAAAAACAGTCAACATGTTGCTAAACCACTTCCAACTCTGAACAAAAGAAAAAATCTTTAAGAGGTTTTGGTTCAAGTTGAAAACATTTCTATCTGAATATGTCCAAGTAGGTTCTTATTCACCCAGGTTATATTAATCCATAAAGGTCCAGCTAACTCTTCCTTGATAGAGTTCTATTTTTGAATGTTTATTTTTAAAGGAACATATAATTAAAGAGACATCAATGTAAATCTAATGGTTGCAATTATAACCTAAGGAACTGAATAATGTGACATTATTTAAGAACTACATTACTAAATGTAGCTATGGGACGAGAACAGTAGTAGCAACTGATTTTCTTAGCAGAAAAATGATTTTAAAATTTAGACACACTTTAGAACATTTCAGAGGTGTTTCTACTCCACTTGTACTTTTTTCTTGTGTGCTTAGTATAAAGAAAGATCACGTCTCATGGGCAGCCTAAAACAATCCATCGGGCTCTGCAAACCCTCTTTGCGGGGGTATAAAAACGCAGTTTAACAAATCTGGTAATTGACCAGGTTGACAATCGGTTGATGATTAATATAAATGTGAAATATTGACGAGTAAAAGCTACAGAAAGATGAGGTGGTAAAAATATACAGCCTGAATAGCACTCAGGAGAGCACATCTGTGCCAAAGACAATCAGCCACCTTAGTTTAAAATTCCTGGACCTGCTCCAAAATTTAATGTGTTCTTCCTTCTCCTGTTCCCAAAACTCTCAACGCCTTCACTAAAAATCTATCCATTTTTTTAATATAGTCCCTCTAAAAACCAGCAGATGGATGAAAACAGCTTCAGCTCAACGTTAATTATCCAGCATCATTTTGCACGCGTCACGGTTGTTGCGAGTGTTTTACTGCACTCGGGGAGAAAAAGAAGAAAAGATGCAAACAAGAAGAAGAACATGATTAAGGAACCAATTTCTTGCTTGGGCTGAGACGTGCACTCAGGTTGCTATAAATAGAAGCAGGGGAAGACTAATGATTGTTTTAGTTTGTGTAAATACCAAAAGCAGAGGAGAGGCCTGATTGTTCACATTGATTTTCACAATTCCTTCATTAAACCCAGCTAATTTTCAATCATTAATTTTCTATCAATCCCATCCGAGGCTTTGGTGATTGATTGTAGCCGACTGCCGGTCAAATCAGATGATCAATAACATTAAAAGTCTGGATTGTTTAAAGGCGATATGGATCCAGGGACATTTGTACATGGTGAAATTATTGCACGGCAGCAAAAATGAGAGCAATAACTCACGTCCTGGACACTTCGCCGTATCTCAGGCCTGCAGCAAATGTAGATTTTGTGTCAGCTTTTTATTTGCACCAAGAGCAAAATTAAATTTAAATTTGAAATACTGGATAAGTCATATGTTAGATACACGTTTCATCTGTTTTATCTCAACAATTCCAGATTTTTCCTGTCGACAGAAACCTGTTTCACACAGGTTTACCTCTGACTGTAATAAAAGCAGAGAATGTTTCAAAATCACAATCAAAATGTCAACTCAGCAGCTTCTTCGCTGACCTATATTCATTCTCATTGAATGTTCATATTTGTACTTTCCTGTCGTTATTTATGGCTTTGTTGTTTTTAGAAAATGCCCCTTTTGTCCTTGGTGTGAACTCTGCTGATTACACGGGGGAATTTTTCCAAACAGATCAGCTGTGACCTTTGTGACATCACTGAGGTGGTTTCCAGGACAACGGGACACAGACAGGACACTGTTGCCTAGACTCTTCATTATTAGGATGTTCGCAGCTACAAACACTTAAAAACATGTTATTACTACTTAACAGAATAACAGAAGAAGGATTTTGACCAGCAATTCCATGTGACCAATGTCTTCAGAAGTGGAAGAAGTGAGACGGGGTTGCGTCCTTGCTGATTTCAGATGCAAATATAAACCTACTCAAGGGCATGTTTGATGAATAGAGTGCAGGGATTTGGGAATTATCTTTAACAACAACCCTTTCAGTTTTCTGTTTATATTCAACCCAGTATTTTCTTTGCCTGTTATCTATAATGAAATGCTAAAATGTTCCCTCAGTTCTGTTGACTTGTACTGAACAGAATGCTCAAAAGGACTCCGTTGTTTCACTATGACGACTCTTTACAAACCTTGATGTTTTTCACTACTCGGGAAAATGTTAGGGGTTTTTTTGTTTGTTTGTTTGTTTGTTTTTTTAAGTGCGTTCCGATAAATGCTAAAGGGATTTATTGTTGAGGTAGTTTGTGTAGCGTTACCGTGGTAACCTCAAACTCGACCAGCTCGAAATGGCGAATGCAGGCTGGTCTGAGGTGCGATGGGATCTTGCAGACAAAAGCGTTAGAAGTTAGATTTCTACTGATCTAGTAGTGGAAAGTAGCGGATCGGTGGCCTGGAGTCTTGACCCGGGGTTGCCCCCGGCGGCCAGCGTCATCAGCACCTCCGTACGTCCGCACTGACGACATTTAGCGGAAATGGTTGGAGTCGTTGAAAATACGTACGGCGTACACCGACGTTGGCGGAGTCGACTTGAGGTAAAAGTGAGACGCGGCCAGCTCCGCACATCCGTCCACCTCGAGTGTCTATCTATGAAACAACGAGCGCGACCCTTGGTAAAGCGAAAAGAATATGGACGTATTTCTGGACTATAGTTGATACCTAATGTTGGCTTTGAATACAAGAGAAAGTAAGAGTGGTGACACATCCTCTTATTCGGGCGCATTTAACAATCACTGCGAAGCTAATTTCGCTTGAGCGTCCTCATCTCGATGCGCACTTCTGCCTTTTTGGCTTTCCGGACACCCAGACGTGATATTTGACCAAGTGACTTTTAACAAATAGATTCTATCGACTGTTCTTACTTGGGTCCGGGGCTCGTAGACGTGTCGTTATCCTGGCTCGGTTCCGGGCATGAAGAGGAAAGCTAAAAATATGGGAAGCACACAAAGCTCGGATTCAGTCCCAAGGAAGACGGCGAAGTCGGGAACCGATTTCGAGGTAATTCCATCAACAGCTGTTTCAAATTAATCTTTACGGACACATGATGGCGCCTACAGAGACACTGACAGCTGTTACCGTCAAGTTACTGAGGAAGAAGCTGCGGTGCTCTTTTATCTCCGTTAAAATCACTTTACTGGCCGGTATAAAGCCGGTGTTAACGCCCCAAAAAGTAGCTAAGACACAGAAAATCCAGAGAAGAGCCACTGGTAAAGGTCATTCTTAGGAGTGTGCCTATTGGAGCAAAGGTCAAACTATCAGATCCGCATGGATTAGTGAGACAAGTGAGGGGTTAGAATCCCAGCTGGTGTGGTGTTTGCCCCACCTTCCAGTCAGGGTCGTGACCTCTGGCCTGGTCTCCCTGGCCGCCCGCCGCTCCACACTGGCAAGAACACCATTTAAAGTGTGTGTGAACATGATTAAAATCTTGCTGTGGTAGTTTAGAGGAACACTGGACTAAACCCAGTATCTGCAAACGGAAGTGGTTCCTCAGCTCTTCTCTTCTTTTCAGTTGTTTGCCATTCCGCTGGAGATCCTGGAGGAGATCTTCCTCAATCTCCCCCACCATCAGGTGGTCTGCATTTGTCGATTAGTGTGCCACCAGTGGAAAGAAGTGGCTGACAGCGAGTCTTTGTGGAGGGAGCGATGCAGACGGGAAGGGTACCACCTGCGCAATCCCTCCAAAACCCCCCCAGACTGGAGACTGTTCTACTTCTTGTGCAAGAAGAGAAGAAATCTGATCAAGAATCCAAGAGGAGATAGTAAGAAACTGGAAGAGAGACTCTTTACATTTCTATAGCATCAGGGGTGTTAGTTTACAGCTAAATCTGTTTTATCCTGGTTTCTGTAGAGAAAATGAAGTTCTGGGAGATAATAGCAAATGGTGGAGACAGATGGAGCCCTGAGGGGCTGCTGTTTCCACATCCAAACGAGGAGATCAAGAACAACTTCGTGACATCTTATCAGTGAGTCGGTGCAAAAGACGGACCAGTTCTTTTATAAATGCTCAAAATTCTGCCATGGCTACATTTTTTTTTCTAACATTTGCAAACTTTTCTGGCGTCTGCAGAAAATGCCTGAAGTCTCAGCTCGTTGATTTCGCTAAAGAAGGCTACAACCCATCCTTCATGGACGACGTCCAGCCAGACATCAAAGTGTCTGACTGGTGAGTACCGTACATCTGCCAAAGGCAACTGTGAGCGCAGACGGCCTGGCTCGCCTCCTGCAGCGCCTGTAGTGGCTGCACGTGGTGACTGGAGGCATTTGTCTTCAGGTATGCACCGCGCTGGGACTGTGGCAGTGAGTACGAGATCCACGTCGAGCTGCTGAACGAAAAAAGCAGTCCCATCCAGACCTTTGCCCCGAGGACCATTTACTTTGAGCAGTGGAACGATCAGAAGTGGCATCAGGTGAGAGCCAGTCTGAGAGGAAGGAGGCTCAAAGTCCCAAGGCGAGTCCGGACTAAGCAACCCATGTTTTCCAGATAACCCACGTGTTCCAGAACTACGGCCCTGGAGCGAGATACATCCGCTTCACCCACGGAGGCAAGGACACGCAGTACTGGGCCGGCTGGTATGGAATCCGAGTTACTGACAGCTGCGTCGAGGTTTGTCCAGCGGGGGACACGTAGATCCCTGGGATTGGATTGGTCCAGCGGGGACACACGGGTCCCTGGGATTGGATTGGTTCAGCGGGGACACATGGGTCCCTGGGATTGCTCCTGTCTATCTATTTTCTGCCTTCTGCCCATCATTGCGAACTTGCACTAAAGCCTAGCAGCCTTATGTCGTGTGAGCGCTGTAGCTATTTTCCAGTTATAGATGTAAAGTTGCTCTATAAGGTGAACTTTGTGTACTTTCACGCTCTGGGGTTTTGGGTGGGCGGCGATAACCGTGTGGTTAGACATAGACTGAAAGGTCCACTGAAGTGAAATGGCCAGGATTCGGGCAGGAAACTGCTGACCACTCAGTTGGACGTGGAAGCATTGGATCAGGACTGTTTCCTCGTTTTTCTTTCATGTAGCTGCTCTTCATCTGTTCGTTATTTGTGGAAAATGTGCATGCCAGCACCTATAAAGCCAGACAATAACATGAAGCGTTTGAAGTATGGATTTATTCATAATACTGAGAAGTAAGATACAGTCCAATAAACTCATTGACATTTTCAATGTGTATTGTGTCAAGTGTGGAGCTTTTTGTCAGTCTGTATCAAGAACACACAGCGTATTTAGTCAATAAGTTAGTGTATTTACAGCTTCAAGGCCCAGAGCTGTGTCAGTCCCTCAGAAACACTCGGGATCTCGCTGTTAATGATGCTGCAGCACAGCAGCAGGTAGACATTGAGTCAATCAGCCGAGGGTTAGCAGCTAAACCCTTCCACAACCTTGCCCACCGCAACTCAGGATCTCTCGCAAAACGATAAATGATGGTTCCTTTCGTGATTCACGTCATCTGCTGGATATTTAGATTACATGACCTCATCAGGAGCGTAAACACTGCACTTAAAGCCACACTTCCACACATTCTACACTCTTTTGTCATGGTCATGGGCAATTCAGGTAAGATTTTGGCAATTTTGGAGAATTGGGAAAAAAAAACAAAACAGATTTATTACCATATAATCCATCTGTGTTAGAAGAAAGGACTAATATACTGTATGAACCGATGGCAGCCTTCAGTATCAAATTTGAAAGTTAAACTGGAGCACCTCAAACCGTTTAACAGTTAAGCAGATAAAAACAGGAGTTCAGTTAAAACACCATTTCATATTGAGAAGAACACTTCTGCAAAATACACTACACAACATGGTCAAACGGGAACATTTTATCAATAACTATAATTTATTCATATACTTTGCAGAGCCAGTGTTTGTGTCCCGTGTGACCGCATCATGAGCATCAGATCATCACAGACAGCATCAAATATCAATCTTAAAATAAGGTTCAACACGCTAAATATGTATTCAGGTTAACACAGATCATGTGTGACTCCTCAGTTCAAGTTGGAATGTGTGTGTGTGTGTGTGTGTGTGTGTGTGTGTGCAGGAAACCAGTAGGGTTAGCCTAGATCTGTGGGAAAGGGCGTGAAGGGACTTACAGCAGAACACATTTACGTCTTTTCTTAGGTTCAGGAGGCTCCAGGGCAGCCAGGATTGCCTCATCAAACACATTCTTTAAGCCTTTCTGTGGAAATAAAATATGAATATTCAAAACAGGGCTGTTTCCTGACAACAAATGCTCATATCCAAGCAACAGAAAGCGGGAAAAAGACAGAGCAGAAAAGAAGCAGGGCCATCAAAATTTTCCTTTATTCAATTAACATCATACAATACTCGTGATCACATGATCAGGATGAAAGGAAAAGAAAAGCTCATGGAAAATTTTGATTCTGCTGTAGAAAAATGTTAGTCCCGTCAAAGACAGGATGTAGAGTTAATACTTTGTAGGGTAGGAGAGTTGCTGAAGAGGTCAATAAGAGAATGAACCAGAAACAAACTCACTCGTTTTGATTTACAGATTTTGACACAAGCTGCTGACAGCAGGAAGCAGAGTTAAAAAGATTGGCACTCTCAACAGGCAGCAGGGGGGAAAGGAAACGGGCACAGAGTCGTACAATTGAAAATGCACTGTGGAAGTTTTAGTGGCAGAGATCTGGTTCCAATGATTAAGCAGCAGACTAACAGAGGCAAAGCAAGGAGCAAGGAGACATCAGAACAAACAGCATTTTCTCTTTCTTTGAGTTTCAGGGGGCTCTAACGCGGCTAAAATAGCCTCGTCAAATACGTTCTTCAGTCCCCGCTACAGAAAGAGGAAAAGAAGAGACAAAGAGAGGCACACAATACAAGCGTTAGAGATTATAGGAAAACGCAGTTAGCGAAAGTCTTAGCAGAGCATTTCATCCGAGCACATGCTTGCGCCAGCAGCCTTTCGTGTGGCGTGGGATCTTACCTGTGTTAGAGCGGAGCACTCCACGTATTTTACCGCCTTAAGGTCACGAGCCAGCTTCTCTGCAGTCTCGGGTGTGATCGGCTTCTGTTTGTTCTTGGCTAACTTCTCCACTGTAGAGGGATCATCACGCAGGTCGATCTGAGTGCCAACCAACAGGAAGGGGGTCTTGGGGCAGTGGTGGGTTATTTCAGGCACCCACTAGAAGAAGAGGGAAAATAAAATCCAACAGATTAAAAGACAGTGCGCTCCTGACAGGTCTCTCTTCATTTGTGGTTAGAGTCATTATTTTGTCTCACAATTTCTTGCAGGATGTGTTCAAATGTCAAAAACACAAGTCAGCTAATAGAAACTTTATGAAGGATTACATAAATTGTCAGGAAGAAAGACCCCAGAGAACTGAATGGGTGGAATGTTACTGGAAGCTGAAGCCTGACCCTCCATTGTTTCCTAATTTACATACCCGTGTTGCCTGCACTCTAGTCTCTCAAACTACAGCTAACCAACATCACAACCTACTGTTATCATGTCAAACTGCACAAACCTCCAACCAAGTAAAAGAAAAATCTCTGGATTGCTCAACTAGCCTCTTGCAAGTTCTTCTGTGCTCACTTGCATAACTGTGGTAGGGAAAGGTAAACAGAAGGATTCGACCACTACGGATGCCATAGTTTCGCTTCTCTTCTTCTTCGTTTTTAATAAATAGATTGTCTTGCATCTATGGCCAGATTGCTTGTCTTGAACACCTTCTACTCCGCTCAGTTCTAATCCCAGAAAATGTAATTTCAGGGACAGCTCTTCACTGTATACACCTATAACCAGAGACTCATTTTTTAAAAAATGACTTACCTTTTCTTTAACATTTTCAAATGATGAAGGTGAAACAACTGAGAAACACACTAGGAAGACATCTGTCTGTGGGTAGCTTAGTGGTCGTAACCGATCATAATCTTCCTGACCTAAAGAGAGCACGGCACAAATTCACTTGTCTATTTCTCTACATATTATTTCCAAATGGGAATGCTATTTATTGGAAGGGGGAAATAAACACCTTACCAGCTGTATCAAAAAGGCCGAGGGTGTAGGGTTCACCCCCAATCATTACAGTTACTGCATAGTTGTCAAAAACCTGTCACAGAAGGTTGGAACACTTGTCAGGTAAAGTGTGCCATTAATTTCACGAATATAAACATAACAGTCACTTACCGTTGGTACATATTCAGAAGGGAACTTGTTGGTGGTGTATGAAATCAATAAGCAGGTTTTTCCCACTGCTCCATCACCCACAACAACACATTTGATAGTCTGCATCTCTGTGCTTTAATCGTCGTTTGCTGCTAAAGATATGGGGACAATGTCATTTAAGAGTTTGAGCATGCATTACCATAGGACAATGAATATAATGTAGACATCCATCCTGGTTTTGTTTTTTTTTAAGCGACAGCCTTGACTGCGATTGCAGTGTTTTCTAGCACTGACGAGTTGACTCGCACACCCCATCACCACAAGTATGTGATATGCTAAAGTTAGCCCACCACTACGGCTAATTCCCTAGCTAAATTTAATAATTAACGACACTTGATTGAAATAATCAGATTAAGTAACACAAGGAAATAAACGTAACTGAAAATGACATTATGCTTGTTTACAAGTTAGCAACTTAAGCTAACGCCGAGCTTGCAATGACAAGACAATGCTAGCTAGCTTAGCAACTGGCCGGCTAACATAACCACAGCCAATAAACTACCCTTTGGCTTGGTTGTTCTAATTTTCAGCTACAGCACAAGATACATACTGCTACCAAAAAGAATTGCATTTGTTACTTAACACAAAACGAGACTGTAAAATATCTATGGACTATTTACCAGTATCACTTCGTATATCCGCTAATTTGTTAGCCGTCCCCTTCGCCGGGCGTTGGCACCACCAGGCAGTCACTGGCTACCGTCGAAGCTGAAAGTTCCTGACTTCTTCTACAGCTGTCAAACTAAGCGCAATATCAACGGAAGTTACCTTCGAAGTAAAATAAATAGCACAAAAATGGACTACGTTTTGAGACAAGCACTTCAAAAAAAAACCTCATACAAACATTTCATGTTGCATATGCATTACGTAAATGAAACTATTTCGCTGAACTCAACAATTTTTATTTATCGGCGTATATGCGTCCACAATTTTATTTTGAAAGATAGCTTTATGCGGTGACTATGGCTACCTTGACACGTGTTACCGCGCGAGGTTGCTGCAGAAGTGGTGACATCACCTTCAAACGCTCACCTTGCATCCTTACCTGAAGCTCAACTCGACCCATCCGGATAAATGGGGAGAGGACTACTCATTTTCTACGTAAATATAACAGTACAGTTCTTTTTGGCACAGCATTCTTTCCGTGCATGTCCACGATGACTAATTTCTTTACGTTTTAGTGGTTTAGTATGTGATTACTCGAGAGGTCAGGTACATTATAAGCTCTCTAATACATATATAAAGTTAAATAAAGAGACAATCTAAAATATAAAAGAGTCTTTTTTAATGTATTTATTTACAATTATATACATTTTTATCTAATATTTTTCAGGATCAATCATAAACATTAGAGATTTGACTTTGAAACTCTTCCGTTACCGTCGTTGAAGTTGTTATCCTCCATGCAAAGACGTGTGTCAATATCAAACAAAACAACATTAAAATAAAGAGGATCCAACGTAGAACTGCCCACCAACCACTTTTTAAAAAGAAAAAAAAAAAAATTCATTTTGAATGGCAAAGTTATCCATACCCTCATTTATTTAGCTCGAATTACTGTTACTTAACATGTAACTTTTTATGTTCTCACCATATTTCATCTTGCATCACAGGTGCTGATGCAGTAATTGTGGTTGAGCTGCTTGTTGCCACTGTGGAGGAAAAAAAAAACACAGATTACCTCTACTAATTCTTAATTCTGCTACCTCTAAAACGAATATCTCTAAAAACTAACAATCCTGTCATGAGTAAAAATGAATATCCAGATAGGGCTGTCTTCTACCTGCGTGTGAGACCCTGAGTCTGACACCAGCGTAGAGGTTCCTCCCACGCTTGGCAATGACACACCAGTACATGTCCTCGTCATGTTCCTCCAACAAAGTCATGGTTACGGTGAAGAATCCGCTCTGCTTGTTGTCTGCGATGAAGGTTCTGTCACTCCATCGGTTCCTCGGCGTTTTCACCACGATGGTGCAGAATTCGTACTTGTCTCCTCTGCACCAGTACTTCGTGTAGTCACTGTACCTGTGGTTGTAGTGACAGTCGACGGAGACGGACCCCCCCAACGCTGCTCTTACCTCCTCTGGAGCAGACAGCTGAGCGGGGTCTGCTGCCCGCTCTGGAAGCCAGAGGAGACACAGGACTGGAGCTGCAAAAGGCAAAGATTCACCTGTCATCGTTCAAGTTTCTCTGGCACAACATGCTTTGTTTTGTTTTTGTTTTTGTTTTAAAAGTCTGTTACCACAGAAGAAGTATGAGATCCTCATGTTGAGAATGGAGGGAAGAATATGAGGACATGTACAAAGTGTGCAATATTTGAGCGCTTCCTCTTTCTCTCAGGAGTTGTGCAATTGCTGGATTACATGTCACTGGGACGTCAGCTGTGTGTAATTGGCACAGGTCTGTGTGTATGTGGCG
>BJFM01000481.1:335214-359893 GCA_016586285.1 Arothron firmamentum | reverse complement strand
AAAAAAAAAAAAAAAAGCACAATATCACAATTAACTCAGTCTACAGTGCTGCTTAAATGATTACTTTTAATGTTAATTCTAGTTAACGATATAATATAGTCAGCATTAATCTTTTAATAACAGTTGGAGCTGTTTATTCTCTGTTGTCTGTGGTGGGATGGAAGCAGTTGGGGTATCTTCTGTCTTCACAAATCATTTATTTTGCTTGAAACCACGGAGGGGAAAAAGCTGCTGACCAAAAACAACAAACGCCTCTACAGACTGAGCCCCAGTTGGATCTTTTGAACAGACTAAACCCAATGAACCAAAAACAAATGCAAATTCAGTTCTAGTCTGGTCTTTCATCCAAAATTCAGCAATTGATTCTCTCCAAGTCCAAAAATGAGACCTAAAGCTTTCAAATGCTTTGACACTTTACTTCAAATATGCTAATCAATATTTTAACTATAAAATATACCAGACGTGCAGGAAAGGTCGACCTTGGTGGAGACAGGGTTAAATATATTCACCTTCTCACCACTCGGTGGCGCTAAGTGCACGCTGTCCACTAAAACAGCTAAATACAACTCTTTAAAATGTATAAAGCTGGTCAAAACAAACAGGGAGGACTGAGATGTAAGGTAGAAATATTAAAATATAGTCACTGGAGGAAGAACAACTCTATATACCTCAATATAAGCAGAATGAACTGAGAGTCATGTGAAAGTAAAACACTTGACAAGCATCAACTCTAATAAAAGGGAATAGAAATGTGACATTATAGTACTAAATAGATCACAAAACTACACCCCATCAAAATGTAGCTTAGGGTTGATGATGTGCTGTTTTTAAATTTATAACCATGGGAAGGGAAGCAGAATTTTGCCAACAGGAATCCTTGAAATCCATTGAAGAGGCTAAACAACGCCACCACAAACAAAGCCCTGTGCTCACTGTTACAGATGACTGTGATGATGAAGTGCATCCAAACAGCTAATCACCTGAGTGAACAACCTCTGTGGAGTTAATGATGGATTCAAATCCACACAAAGGCTTGTGTATTGACTGTTTAACCGCTGGAGTGTGCAGCTGTCCGCTAATATATGTGTGCACATTAAAAAAGCCTGATTTATTCCTCTGGATCATAAGTGGTCTCATGCTTTTCCTCTGCTTTCTTCCTCTCCCCCACCTCTCCTGACGGCTGTAGGGAGCAGAGCAGCGATGCATGGCCAAGTGAAACCTGGTGAATAGTAATGAACGGAGGGAAAGCAAGAGGGCGAGAGGGGTTTGAGGAAGGAGGAGGAGGAGGAGGAGGAGGAGGAGGGGGGTGCTCAGAGAGGGCTTCTCTTGCAGCACTGGTGCAGTATAAGCAGAGCCGGGCACAGTGGAGACTGACAAGATATGCAGTCGCTTTTAATCTTCGGCACTTTCTCCATGCGCGGCTCAGCATCCACCCCCGATCAGGGCGGAGAGATGCTGCTCATTAAACTCACCATCCGGCTGCAGATCATCTCTGGCGGCGTCCTCCTGATAGAGAAGAAAATTGTCTCTACCGACAGTGGAGGAGGGTGTATTAGAAGAGGAAATGGATGTTTTTGGGGGGTGGTTGGGGGCGGGGGGGTGCTGGGCTACAGCACCTGCTGCCTTCATCCTGGATTCACCAAGGAAATCAACATTCTTCTGTTAACTGGTCTGGACTGTTCAGAGAACAAAGAGAGAGAAAGCAGAGGCCAGAGAATCCTGATATGAGACACTGTGATATCAGACACTGTGCTGAACACATTTTAATTAAAAGGATGCAGGCAGGAAACAAAACAAGCATTAATTTATCAAAAACTGTGGTTAAAAAGTGACTAGATTTTTCTGAAACTGGCTGCAAAGATCAACAGGAGTGCCAGCACTGAAAGGAAGGGAACACACACAATAGGCAGCCCCCCATATCAGCCCCCTTTTATCCGTCTCCATCCAGGGCGCACGGGCACTCCGCCAACTCCCAATCTTAAGAACTCATTCAAAGAAATCCAAAGAAAGGCACTTGTATAAAATCCTTTCTCTCGCTGCCTCTTGTTTTTCCCCTTACAGTTCCCACGTGAAGAAGGATTTCCACTTGCTGTTTTCTCTGACATCACATCACAGGAGAATATGTGTGTGTGTGTGCGTGCATGCGTGCGTATGTGTGTGTGTGTGTGTGTGTGTGTGAGGCAAGGATTTCCATTCATGTAACGTTTCTTTAGATTTGTGGACTGAATACTGTGCCTGAGTGATCTCCCTCTTTCCCTCCCTGCCCAGTTTTCATTCTGGTCCCCCCCCCCCCCCACCACCACCACCACCACCACCACCACCACCCCAGCTCCTGCTCACATAGTAACTCCTCCCCCCACTACCCATTGTCTCTCCATACAGTACTGGGCTGAGGGGATGCCATACTTTCTCCAGCCAGAGACGCGAGGAAGCAAGAAGGAGGTAAGAGTGAGACTCTCGGCATCCAGCGTCGAATTAACGCTGCTGTTTCTGTCAGGGGCAAAAGTGTGCATCGCCACACGGGTGACGGATGGCAGGCAGAAGGACAGCTTCACTCATGCTTTTACATGTGTGTGGTCTCTCAGCGTGTTTGGACTGTTTTGTCATTAGAAACGGGAGCATAAATCCGACGCCACCCGTTTATCTACGTTCTACGCCGTCTGAGGGCTCATCTGTTATTTTTAGCTTCCCATGCAAACAGCGCACATCTGCGGGAAGCCGGGCGCGCATGCCACCCAACACCGCGCCGTCAGAGCCGTCCAGTGACAGTTCCAGCAGAGAGCGCGTCCCATGTTCAGGGATTAGAGCGGATCTGCCCCGTGGCAGGGGTTCACCTTCATGTCTGCTCAGGGTCTGACTCTGGAGCTTTACTAATTTATGCTGAGACACGCGTGAGCACCGGAACCCTGGAGTTCAGCGGCGGCTGAAGCTCCCTGTCAGAGGTCGTGTGAATATCCAGCACAAAGTAAGACATTCAGCTCAGCAGTGGTGAAACGGGTCAGAGCTTTCTGGTGGAAGGTGGGACCTCTGTGGCTGAATAATAACTAAGCTGAAAGAAGGAAACGTATGCGCGTTACACAGGTGCACGAACACGACTGCTTGTGTTTCTCAGGACTGGACAGTTGCAGCACAGTACAGGAAGCTTTGTGTGCTTCTTCCAAGGAAAAAAAAAAAAGGGAGAGCCCCGTCTCAATGGGGCTTTTGTTGTTTGACTTGCAGACAGCAAAAGCAGGAGAAACACTGATGGACCAAATACCTGGTCCCTCCGTGGCTCAAATACCTCAGCGTTGCACTTGATACAACATCAACAAATGCCTCCTCTGTCTCCCCTAGTAGCCCGTTTCCTCTCCGTCCACAAGCCTTTTCTCTTTTTTTGTGTGTTTTTTGTAAAGGCTACTGTTTTCTGAGCAGACATCTGGGTGAGCGGATTTGGCGTGGAGTGCTGAGGGTTTGATAAGGGTCCAAAATGTTGTGGTGCATCTCTGTTCATGTCTAGGGGGGGGGGGGGGAATAATCTAGATAAAGTGAATTCAACACTAGTTGCATTTCAAGGCCTGCAGGATTTGGCACAGAGACTCCTGCAAAGTTCACATTTGAAGAAGTCATTAATTAAACTGCTAAGCCTCCTGAGCCCAGTGGTTCCATTAAAATGCTGAGGTAATGATCCTTTTGCATGAGGAAGTCACAGAGGCGTTGCTACAGAATATAGAAAGACTTTACGTAATCTGTTTTGACTTCAGAAACAAAATCCCTTTGATAAACACTGCACCTTTTCCCCACAGACGCCGATCCAAAACTTCATTTTTAATCAAAGATTATTCTGCAGAACCCTCAAGGAATCCAGAGGAATCCAGAATCTACTAATGGTCTATTTATTTGTTTGTACTGTGAAAAAAAAATATATAATCCTTCCAGTCTGAGGAATCAAAAGATAGTTTCATTTTACTCCCCCAGGCCTCAGATGAACACTCCAGCTCCTCTGGTTAATTATTCATGTGGATGGGAGTTTTAAATCCGGCCTGCTGTTTGCACCCTGGCCCTGATTTATCCCTTTGTTGTTAAGCTTCATGGCGCTAATTCTCGCACTGCATCTGGGAACCATCTCAAACGTGATTTCCATTCAAACCACGATTGTGTCTTATGGCTTTCTATTCCTATGTGAGTTATTTATAGCAGGTCATGTAGGGTTTAAAGCCATTGGATACTCGGTGGACAAACAACATCAGGACCCGACCACCAGCCTTTAATTTCAGCATGAAAAATAAAGTTAATGGACATTTATGCTCTATTTGGAATGTTTAGCTAATCTTGTATGCTGCTCTGACACTCTGGCTTGTAAACACTCAAGAACTGACATGAAACAGATTCTTTCTCGGCTAAAACGAAACAATTTTAGCAATTACTTATTTAAGCATGGATTTTGAAGACTTTTACAGAAACTTAAGTTAGAGTATGGATTCAATTTAAAAAATCTTCTGCAAGATCCTCATAAAACAAGAAATAACAGACAAGAGTTGTGCGTTAAGTCTCATTTTTGTGCTTTTTAATGGCACAATGAGTGATACTTGACTATCATAATGAAATAGATTTAGTATGGCGTAACTGTTTTGTATGCTGTGTGTTCATAATTGGATATGTAAATGTTTAAGAAAAAAACTAACAGAAATGGCTCCATGTGGAGAACAGCTCCAATTTTTGACCAGTTTAATTGGAAAAAACCAGCAGGAACACAATAGTATTTTCTTGAAGTATATTTCAACTCAAGTTCCTGCTGTTCAATCTCCAAAATACATGGAATGAATACACAAATACATGAAGATGAACAGAACAACAGACTCAAAATTGCTGTCAATAGTTTGGTGGCAGTCTAGTAAAACTGTCTTCTGTCTCTACCTTACAGACAATATTTTGACTTTTCTAAAATAACGTTTACAGGAGAACTCACCACTCTTGCCTGTCATGAATGCCAACAGCAGGGATGCAGAGGGACGCACCAAACCTGCTGCAGCACCAGAGCCGCAGCGCCTGAAGCCTGGGTCAAAGGTCAAAGGTATATGGAAGAAATCACTCATTTAACTCTCCCATGCAATCAATCAACACACAACGAAAATTTAAATGGCTATAAAATACAGATGGAGTTAGCTTTTCATTCAGGATAATATCTCGGAGTCTTCGTACTTCCATATCTGGAGCCGCGGGTCACCGGAGGCGCTTCTTTTAAATTCGCTCGGTGAGCCAACGTGCTGTCAATCACGTCGTTAGCGCAGCTGTTCCTCCTCCAGTGGGCAGCAGGTTCCCCCGAGCAGCAGTCGGCCGCATGGCTGCAGAGAGGTCGTTTTAAGAGCAGATATATGGAAGCAGCGCGCCCGGAGCCCGTGTGAGCCGCAGTAGTTTCCACCCGTCCCGACGCCCTGGTGAGATGCCGCTGCCGGAGGACCCAGCCCGCCTGTCCAAGTCCCGGCTCAAGTCCGACCTGCTGGCCCACAATGTGGCGCTGCCGCCCGCCAACAGCAGGAAAGAGGTGTACGTGGAGTTGCACCTGAAGCACATCGAGCAAAGAAACGCTGCAGAGTTTTCCAGCGACGAGGAGGATCAAGCGCAGGACGAGCCAGTGAGTTCACCGGGCCTTTGGAGCGTTTCACAGCCCAGCCTGCGAGACCTTTTCCCCGCCTGCGTTTCGATTCATGCTCCTCTGAAGTGCACCGGTCGAGGATTAATATTAATTGCTGGGGACTTTATGAATGCAGCGGTGCCCCAGGTCAGCAGATCCGGGAGTGGGTCGGTGTGGAGCTGACGGTGCTCCGAGCCTGCAGCAGAATTCCAGGTCCCCCAGCTGAACTGTAAATGTTAGCAGGAGAAGTTTGTTTGCAGCTGTCGTTTCTGCCGTGTGCATATGTTGGCAACACCTGTCACACTCATTTAAATTAGAAGCACTCCGCCTGCAAGTGTTTCTGTGCTGCCCAGGGACAGGAAGGCTCTTCACACACTTCATTTTTATGAATAAAGCCCTAATAGTTGCGTGGCCACGTCCCCAAATGCAGCCTTAATGTGTTTGAACTATGGCTGAGTGTTTAAAGAGGTTTTATTTAAAAAAAAAGTAAAAATCACCTTTTTTTTCCTTCTTTTTTCTAGTGTATAATAGTTGCAAACTACTAGCTAGTTTGGAACTTTCTGGCTGCAGCTTTTTCTCTCTCTCTCTCTCTCTCTAAATTTCTGTATTGTTCTTTTGTGGAGGATGAGGTGGGGGACGCAGACGATCCAGGGGTTCCTGACCCGAGTACGTTGACGGACGATGACCTCAAGACCGCCCTCCTCCGGCATGGAGTTAAAGTCGGGCCAATAGTTGGTAAGATCCCTCTGGGATTCATGTTTTATCACTATTGTTTTTAGTTGCGTTGCAGAAACATATATTTGATTTAGCCTCCACCAGGGCCGTGTATGAGAAGAAGCTCAGGAGGCTGCTTCAGTCCGCCGGATGTGATGAGCAGGCGAATGGAGAAGAAGAAAACGCTGTATTATACTCTGACAGTGAAGATGAGAAGGAGGGTGAGAACAAATTTAGTTATTTCTCTGCTTGGTCGGTGATGCAACAGCGTGGTTTACTGTTCTGTGACCTGCAGAGTCTGAAGGAGATAAGGAAGAAACAGTTGAACACCCTGAACAGTCACAGCAAGACATGAGCCAGGTGAGAGTTTCAGCCACTGAATATCCTCTTATTGTTATAAATGAGAGAAACTGCACCACACACATCTTTCTTTACTCATTTTCTGCACACACTTAAGTGCACTGGTCTCACCTAATGATGTTATTAAATACTGGTAAAATTCTATAATAATGGTCCCCAAACAGTGGATCTCATATCACTATTGCAAACATATGACCTCTAATGACATATACAATAACAGACAACACGGGTGATGTTAATTTTTCAGAGAATTTGATATAATTAGAGTATATTTCTGAGCCACTAAATCTGGTCGGTTCTTATTCTGACTGGGTCTTTAAATAATTTTCCACCAGTGCCACCTAGTGGACATTGTTGTAACAGCAACTTTGGATGAGACATACCGCAGGTGTCTTGTAATAGATGCATCCATTTGTTTTGCTTTTTCCAGAAAACTGACTTTGTTTACCCACAGTGTTTCATACTCTCATCAAAGCTGGTAAATGTGCAGATATCAATATTTTATTTGCACTAAATTCTGTAAAGACTGTGCTCAACCTGGATGGTCTCTTTTAGCGTGTTCCCACTTCCGAAAGCAGGGAACCTCATCCCCAGAAGAATTCGAAGAATGCCTTGAAATCATCAGAGTGGAGTCGATTTCATTGCTCTCGGATTCCTGCAGTAATTAGTCAAGCGTCCTCTGCAGACCACCGCTCAGGATTAGGATCTGGGGTAGACCGGTCTTATTTCACCACCCTTGGATTTTTTAAATTGTCTGCATTCTTTACCTGGGCTTCATTGTGCACTATTTTCCAACCACCAATGGGATCTTAAAGGGGCACTGATATTTTTACTGGTGTGTGAGAAGAGGGATGGGTGTTTGGGTTCCTGTTAATGCCATAATAGTTCTTTCAGGTACCAAATGGACCCCTGTCACCTGCAACAAATGGCTGCTCATCATTTTCCCCTCAAGCCTTCAGTATCACTCAAATGGTCGAAGAGGAAAGTCAATCCCACATGTTCTTAATTCCACAATCCACGCCGTTACCTTCCATTGATCACGGCGCGTAATCATGCCTTCTGACCCCGAATAACAGATGGAGAGTCGGAGGTCAGCCTCAGACGCAGAGCTGAACGGGAGCGATGTGCAGGAGCATGGGTCACGCTCCAGCAGGGTCAGTGGCGCTCGCCTCGTTGAGCCACACTTGAAGCTCTTGGGTGGTTGTTGGAGAGGTTCACTGTTGGTGGGAGGAAATATTCACTCCAGGAAACCAGTGAGTGGTAACAGGCTGCGTCTGTCCTCCTTAGCGCCACCTGCTGACTGCGGACCAGAAGAACCAGACCCTGTTCTTCACTCCTGAGGTGTTCCCTGTTAAACATGGAAGAAAGGCAGACATGTTTTGACTTTGTTTTCCTGCTCTGTATTCTTTAGTATCACTGAATCTAGTAACTCCCAAGTTTTCTAGAGGTGGCTGTTTTTCTTTTTGACATTTTGATACTGAAGCTTGATCTGGGTTTGTTTGTTCTGGAGTTGAGCTTCACATTCTGTCAGTAGGTTCTCACAAATACCGCTGTTATAAACGTGCACATGGACCTTTTCATTGTGTACAATAATCATCCTGTCTGGTCTAGTTTGTGGCTAATTTCTGCCTTCTTTTTTCAGCCCCCTGTGGAGCCTGTAAATGGCATTTTGAAGGACATTTTTCCTGCTCAAGCCTCACCTACATGGATATAGTGAGTACCATACTGACACCACTGTAGTGTGCTGTACATTACTAGTGCACTTAATTTTGCAAGAAATAGAGTAATTAGGAATTTTCAGTTATATTAATTTGGTAAAGTGATGCTTTCAGGGGTTCTGTTTTGGAGCTGCACATGTTTTTGCTTGTAATTTTGCATTAGTATGACGGATTGTTTGATTGGATCACATACAGTGTATACACTCATCTTTCAGTGCTACTCGTCGGAGACCCATTAAAGGTGCTGCAGGGAGACCGGTCCAATATGTGTTGCCAGACTCCCCCACCAGTCCCACAACCCTACAGAGACGAGAGGTGGAGCGCCAACTTGTGCCCATTCATATACAGATAAAAGTTTTCCTCGTTGTGGTCATTCTCCTCTACCTCATTTATGTTGTTGTTGAGGAAAGCTCACTAGATTCAGTGATTTCCTTGCTAGAGAGTCCAAAGCAAGCATCAGACATGGAGTCTTATGCACAGGAGACCACAGCAGTTTCTGAGCAGGAGTAACTGAAGGGGTTTACTCATTTGTTATGTCTTACAGCTATGTGAGGAAAAATACCTCCACGAAGTACATACAGTATATTTACTTTAAATATTTGTTAGTGACAGTGTGTGTTAATGGGGGTAAAAGTGTCAAGTTTATGTATTCTGAAGATGAACGTGTTTCTGTGTTCATGTGAAAGGATCATCAAAACATTGATTCACTTGAGAATGAAGCATGTTTTTTCTCTGATTGAAACATTTATACGCTCCTTACAGAAACTGTATAATGCCATGGATCATTTTATTACTAAAATATGCTATTAGGTTTTTGTATTTCAATAAAGGTTACTCTAATGTCTATTTCGATTTGTCTTTTTCACTTGTGGCGACACTATTATGATGGAGTCAAACGGCAACCCAATGTTCACAGTAATGATTATATTTATCTGCCTTTATTTGTCTAAAAGATAAGACATAATCTTATTGTTTATCTACGTATGAGACCGTGAAGGTAGAGGCAGGTGAGACTCTGTCCTTTATTAAAGATGTAAACTGTTTTTAGAGAACTAGGTCTACCTGTGCAGTGACACTTTCAGTCCAGCAGGTGTCGCTCACCCGACAGCACCCATCTAAATCGCTCGTGCGCCGTCGGCGAGCGAGTTCCGCTGTTGACAACAATGACAGTCCCTCGGCCGAAGTTCAGAATATTAAGATTTTTTAAATTAATCGCAGTCAGCCTGGTTGTTGCGACTGTCTTGTTATTGTCTGCTGCATTACTCAGGACTCTGTCGCTCGACGTCAATGTCGGACTCCAGCTCGCAGATTGGGAAAAGACGAATAACCTCTCCCTGGTCATAGATCAGAACCGGAGAGAGGAGCTTCTTGCTAATTTCAAAGGTAATCTCCTCTTCGTGGTCGTTAGAGTGTAACCAACCGTGAATAACCACTGTTACTGTCCGTGTGTGTGTGTGTGTGCATCCAGAGGCTATCCGGATCCCCACGGTGTCATTCTCGGAGACAGAGATCAACACCACCGCCCTGATACAATTCGACAGGCTCCTCAGAAAAGGTAACATTTTAAGTTTTAACGTTACCGAGCGAGCAAAAACACCTTTAACACAGCATCTGCAGCGGCTGCTAACTGTCATGTGACTGCACGAAATAGTCCAAGCTAAGTACCTTATTGTGCAACCCTCAACTTATTAGCTAGCAGCAGGTAGTACAATAGGTCTAAAGTTATAGCAAACATGGTTTTACCCATTCTCTCAGTTGTTGTTTAGCTTTATTTGGATAAACATGGCCCGAGTTAAGGTTTCAAGGGGTGATAAGATCAGCAGGTGTCAGCAGACAGCCTTTAGAAGTTTACAGCATCATTGTCTTTATCACGTTCATCAGCCAAGCTACCAGTATTTTCTCAAATTATTGGTGATTTAAGTTTGCTGTCCAGCCAACTATCCAAAGTTCACATGCAAAATGGTTTAGTGCATGTACAAGGTGCCTAATATGAAAAAAACACTTTCTGAATTTGAAAAACTAAACATATAAGTAGCTGTACTTGTTCTTTTTTTCCAGCTTTTCCAACAGTTTTCTCTTCAAGCTTGGTTCATCATGAACTGGTGGCCAACTACAGCCACCTGTTCAGCCTGCGAGGATCGCAGCCCGACCTGGAGCCGTACCTGCTGTTGGCCCACATCGATGTTGTCCCAGCCTCACAGTCAGACGGCTGGGAGGCCCCCCCGTTTTCTGCCGAGGAGATAGATGGCTTCATCTATGGCAGGGGGACCATCGATGACAAGAGTACTGTGATGGTGTGACAACAAACAAGATGTTTGAAAAAATATATTTATATTTCAAAGTAATGATTTATGAACTTCCTTTGTAGAAGCCTTGCTAAGTTACTTTATGTATTTGTAGGGAATACTTCAGGCCTTGGAGTATTTGCTAATAAAAGGCTACGCTCCCCGAAGAGGGTTTTACATCGGCCTTGGTCATGATGAAGAAGTACTTTAATCCATCTTTTTTTTAACTGCAGCCTTGCAAGATGTGTAAAAAAACATGATATTAGAGTGCCTGAATCTATACTCACATGTCATTTTAAAGGTCAGCGGTCTTCAGGGAGCCTTGAGCATAATGCGAACGCTGAAGCAGCGCGGCGTGCAGCTGTCATTTGTCTTGGACGAAGGTCTGGCTGTTCTTGATGGAGTCGTCCCTGGTCTTGAAGGACCTGCTGCTCTGTGAGGATCTGCCCCATTTCTAGCAGAAAACATGATAGTTTGCTGTTTCAAAGAGTGAAAATGATCAACCGCAACACTTGAAATGACATTTACGAATGTGTGCACGTTTTCTAGAATCGGTGTAAGTGAAAAGGGTCAGGCCACCGTGAAGCTCAGCGTGTCCACGTTCCCTGGTCACTCCTCGATGCCCCCCAGGGAAACCAGCATCGGAATCTTGGCTGCAGCCATAAAAAGGTGAAATTTATATTATGTGCTTCCTGTTTGATTGCTGTCAGCGTTGTTACCGCTCAACAAATAAGCCTTTAACTATTAATTATCCAGACTTGAGGAAAACCCAATGCCGAGGTTATTTGGTCAGGGCCCTGAAGGTGAAACATTTGAGCATCTGGCCCACAAGGTAGGGGGACCTTCTCTGCAGCCTTCCAAAGCACATTTCTCAGTGTTTCTCTTTCCTCCTAATTTGAATTTAGTTCAGCCTCCCAAAAAAGTTCATAATGTCCAATTTGTGGCTGTTTTCTTCGCTGCTTGGCAGGTAATTTCATGTGAAAATGTGCTCCATCCAGTGCTTTGTTTTGATGAAGTTTTGCAGTAAATCGCAGCGTTTTCAATGTTGCAGGATGCTTGAAAGAAAAGCCGACACGAACGCTTTTGTGCGGACGACCACGGCAGTCACCATGTTTAACGCTGGAGTGAAGGTATGTGGACAGAGGTACAGCGTTCATCCTCTTCAACCCCTGAGAAACCTTTTCTGTCCCACCATTAAGGTGAACGTCATCCCCTCAGCGGCTGAGGCCTACGTGAATCTGAGGATTCACTCAGCGCAGAATTTACAGGAGGTAAAAATCGATTGTGATTTATCGCCCCACGAATGTTCAGATTTGATTGAGATCTCCTCTGTCTCCCCTCGAGGTCCTGCACCTCATCCAGTCCACGGTGGGAGACCAGCGAGTCAGCATTGAACTGGTTTATGGGTTTGACCCGTTGCCTGTCAGCTCCTCCGACGACAAATCCTTTGGCTTCCAGATCATTAAGAAGACCATTCTGGACTTGTTTCCTACAGTAACAGTTGCTCCAGGTACAACCAGTACGGACTAGTGAAACACTCCATGTTTGTTGGCTGACGCAGGCATGTCTTCACCTGATGATTTCACCTGTAGGCATCTGTATTGGCAACACAGACAGTCGCCACTTTAAAGACCTGAGCAGTGATATTTATCGCTTCGCCCCGCTCTGGTTTAAGCCTGGTGATGCACAGAGGTGAGAAGTACAGCGAAAATGTTTGATTCGCTGACTTTTGGTTTTCAGTACCATCATTTGTTGGGTTTGCTTAAAGTTCAATCGCAACTTTTATTCATGTTCTCAGATTTCACGGCATCAATGAGAGGATTTCCAAAAAGAACTACGAGGAGCTCATTCAATTTTACTTCAGTCTGATTCAGAATTGTGACACTCGGCAGCTCCCAGAACCTCACAGTGCAGTCCATGAACTTTAGAGCGGCAGAGACGGAACCACAACACCTAAGAGACTCAGTGGCACAATTCAAAAGGATTTTCAGTCATCGATTTCTGCTATTAGAAGCTGGATTGCTCTTCAAATCACGCAGATCTTTGTGAAGTGCTTGGATTTTGATGAGGTTTGTGTCTAAATGAATCTGCGGTGTAAGACAGCTTTGAAATCTCAGATCTCTTCCCTAGAATGTGATTCTTGACCGGTTGTAATTTGTGGGTTTGCTGAACCATCCCATTTACTGTACATTTGAGATTTTACTTGCTCTTAAACTGTTGTGAAATAAAAGATTTGGATGATGCATTTTCAGACCGACAGAATTGGGTTTATTTAGTTGTCGGTGTTGATGTCTGCTGACTGCATCAGGGAAATGCACAGCAAAGGCAGCTCTCTTTAAAGACCAGACCTGCCTGGCATTTCAGCACCCAGGTGATTCCGTTGGCACAGCTGTAGAAGGAGCTCGAGTCCTCCGGTTTGGCGTAAATGCCGCCATCCTTCGTGGCGCAGAAGTTGTCATGAGGGGTCGGAGCTGGACGAGGTGTGGTGTTGGTTGTAGATGGGGTCACGGTGGGCTGGGTGGGAAGGTCTGGAATGACAACAGCAATATATTCCCAGCAGGATAATAGGCTGTCGGGCGTTTCAGTACGAGTTCTGACCTGTAGCTAAGAGTGAGCGGAGATGGTTGATGAGGACAAAATTTCCTTGTCCGCAGAATTCTCCCTTGAAGTCATCCAGATCCAGAGACCAGACAAAAGCCCCCCCAAATCTGTTCTCCTTCAGGTATCTGACCTGGATTCAACAACACCATCACCACATTAATGGGGCATTTTCATCCCCCTTTGACACACAATGTGCAGCAAAGGCAACTGAAAGGCTTCGAGGGTCACGTGACCACCTTGGTGTCATAGCTGGCTTTGTTGTCATATCCCACCCACTCCTTCTGTTTGACCGCATACGGGACCTTCTGCTCCTCAATCACGTGGACCGTGGCCCCCTGGAGAAAAGTGCAAATCTGAAAAGAGGATAAAATGGTTACGTTTACATGTAAGTATGATGTCAGCGTTAAATCATCACCAGTCTCGCCTCGTAATAGGACCAGAAGCCAGCTTCCTTGGTGTAGACCCCAGCCAATCCTGGACCGCTGCTTGGCGCTCCAACATCACTGGACTGAGTTGATAGTTGAAACGTCCTCCCGTACGCAGCAAAGCCCATGTTCAGTTTCTCCACCGGGGTTCCTTTGTCCCTCCAGTACCTCATGGCGAAATCCTACGAAAAAGCACCTCTCAGACAAGTCACATCAGAAACACGGGGACGATCTTCACACCGCTCACAGTATTCAGGTAAGCTTTGTCCCCGGTGTCCTGAGTTCCTTTATACAGGGGGCTGTTGTGTCCTGTCACGTCTTCCCAGGTGCCATGAAAGTCATAAGTCATTACGCTGATGAAGTCCAGGTACCTAATTAAACGCATATCAGAGTTTGCCACAATACAAAGAGACGGCCATGATAATGTAGAAACTCATACTTTGATATTTCCGCTACTTCAAAACCTGCATCAATGGTTGCTTTATTAGCGGGCACTGCAGCAGAAAGCAGTAATCTGGGCTTTCCAGTCACATTCCCCTCCACTTCATAGGCCTCAATCAGCTCCTGCAGAGAGAAAAACCACTTCAGCCTGTGGTTGGTGTGTTCTCCAGAGGGGGGGAACCTGACTCTGACCTTGCATAAGGTCGTAAATCTCTGCCTGTCCTCCGGAGGGCTGCCCCTGGCAGCGGGATACTCCCAGTCCAGATCCAGGCCATCAAATCCGTGTTTTCTCAGCAGTTTGATGGAGGACTGGATGAATTCATTTCTGTTAGCTTGTGTTGACACCATGGTTGTGAATCTGGAAAGCAGGAGATGAAAGATTTTGAAAGAAATGTTCAGCAGCACAAAGCTGAGATTGTGTTGAGAAATGTCTTACTTGGCTGTTCCAAGACTCCATCCTCCGACTGCCAGCAGCGTTTTTAGGCTGGGATTTCTGTAAAAATGTAAATAAGCTGTGTTCTGTCCCAGTTAGCTGTCATAGCTGAGTAGAGTTGATGGCAAACCTCTGTTTGAGTCCATTAAATGACTTGTAGAGCTCCTCATCGTTCCACTCGATGGTCACCAGCTCGTTTGCGTCGTTAATACCAGAGAAGGCGTAGATCAAGTGGGTGCACAGATTGGGATCAATATCTGCTGGCATAAATTTCCCACTGCCGGCTCGATACTGGGACCAGTTAGTGAAATAACACATCAGTCTGGTGGAGGAAACTTGAGAAAAAGGATTTTTTTTTTCTTTTTAAATGAGGACACAACAATGGAAATCAGAAATGTTAATCATGACTAGTGAACTCACCCACACTGCCAAGGGAGAGACAGAGACCTTCAATGTTACAGCTCCAGTTAGTTAAAGTGGTGAAGGAAAACAGGCGTGAAGCATTTGTTCTCTCTCACCTGCAATCAGAAGCAGATTTTCCATGGTGGCTGGAGTTGGAGGAGCCCTCATCACGATTAGAAACGCAGCAGCAAATGCAGAGATTCTCCCCAAACCCTGACAAATATTAACCGATGGTGATGGTCAGAAAACTTTGCGGATAAACTCCATGTAAATATTTGGTTGGCCTTGTCCGGCAGTCGGCAAAAGCTGTTGGTCGAGCAGCACTCTGACCCAGAATAAACCGGAGAAGCAGGTTTAAACACATGTGGAGAGGAGTGGGGGAGGGGAGAGGCACAGGTGACGATAGACAGGTTCTTACTGTGTGCTTCCAGCGTGCTGATTTAGATTTTCTGTTGAAAATGTAAAGAAAATAAGTGGATTCGAGGTCACCAATCACACTTGCCTTCAGGCAGACTGAATGTTTGAGGTCAGAGTCCTGCTTTTACAAACATCAGATCAGGCGGCCATTGAAATATGTAGCCGAGAAGGTAGAATAAAAGAGTATTTTATTTTTTTCTATCGCTCATCTCCTTGACCTTTGCATCGCTCACAAGGTCATAAAGGCACTCAAAATCAAAATGCATCAAAACTGCACCATGTTGATGTAAAATAAAATAATAAAAGTGATGAACAGATAACTTCCAGAAGGTTCCATCTGATGGATTTGTAGGGCCACATTGTTTGACGAAGAGGTTCTCCTTCATGTTATAGCATTAAACTGTTAATTCAGTGTGCATCAGGTCCAGAGTTTCAGTACATTTGAACAGGATTAGGAATTAATCATTTATATTTTCTCATATTAATTTTTTATTTTATCTTTAAATGTACCGTCTCTCCCAGTCTTATTTCAAAGAGCCGTCATGCTGAAATAGTACAAACCCATTACCTGGATTAGCTAAAAGAGAAACAAAACAGTTAATTTATTCCTTGCTTTTATCAACATGATAAACTGGTCTACTTGTGTCTTCTCTGATGTGCAGACTCATCTCTGACCACGTGTGTGTGTGACACTGACGTGACTGGCAGCGGCTGCGGCCTCCTGCCGCTTCCGTCAGCGTCACATGGGCTTGAAGTCCTCTCTCCCTTCCATGCTTGAGTTCATGCGAAAGAGTAGATGGGGTTGATTGGAGAGTGGAACTCCAGACTTGCACTGAAGTCCAGCTCCCTGACGTCCCTCCTGATTCCTGTGTACTGGCCGATGAAGGAGCCGTCCTCGTTGAACGATATCTCTGCCCCGTCATAATCCACCAGGCTGTCGTCGCTGTCTGATTGCCTCACCATCGCCTCCGTAGATGGTTGACTCTGCAGCCCTCGTTCCTCCTCGCTACCGAACAATAAAAAACATATTAACCTACATATTTGGTAAATATTATCTTAACATGTGGAGATATAAAATGTACATACCGACGAGGGTAGGGCAGAGTGGAGATGCGTGCTATCCTAAAACCAAGGATGTAGATTTCATGATTATTATAGTAATTATAGCTTCACAATTTTCTTATTACATTAAATTAATATTGTCAGTGTGTCAACGGTAAGTTGTGTCGTACCTTTCAAGAGACCTTGAGTGGTTTGGTTGTAAAAGGGGAGCGTTGAGGGAATCGAATTTCAAAGGAAAGGTGAATAAAAGAGAAGTTAAATCAGAGAGTTACAATAAATAAGGGCATAAACACCTGTGCATCCAGTCACCCCACGTTCTTAGTCTTTGGTGGTCAAACTTCTGACACTTTAGGGTTTTTGATGCAAAAGGTTTAGAAAAAAGTGACTGAAAATCATGCTTGTTATTATGAAATAAATTATGCAGGCCTTTAATAATGACCTTTGAGGAATTACTTTATTTATTGATGTCTGAAAAATGCAAAAGCACAACATGGAATGTAAACTACAATTTTTTGAGGAAATATATGAACAACACTTCATATAAATACGACTGTTTGCTCTAAAGATAACAAGGGGGCCAGTGATGCACAGCTGCAGCTGTAGCCTGACTGAGACTGCTAAAGTGTTATGGATATTAAAAAATAAAAATTGATTATTTATGGATATTGCATTTTATATTGATCGCTTACCTGTAGTCGAATGATCCCTCCTGATTGATGTCATCCACAGGCTCCAGTGTAACATCTTTTTTCTCCCGTACTGGAATGAAAACACTGTTGTCAGAGGACGGGACATTCAGAAAAATGAGATAAATCAGCACCGTACCCGGATATTTCCCCCCGCGGCTCCTCTTGATGAAGCAGACTACGAGGAGGATGAGGACGATCAAAGCCACAGCGCACATAATCCCGATGAACCATCCCTGAGTGGAGATGTCCACCTGATCCTGAGCATAAACTGGAAAACACACCAATAACACACACACACACACACACACACACACACACACACACACACACACACACACACACACACACACACACACACACACACACACACACACACACACACACACGCGTCATCAAAATATGCACCCAGCAGTGGAATCCCAGATGAACAACAGTGAAATAAGTTACTTTCAGTGGTGTAGTGCGGCGACTCCTCTGTGTACCATTCCCCTATTCCCGTCTCGGTTCGGGCCGCCACAGAGAATCTGTATCGAGTGTAGCGGTCAAGTCGCCGAATGGAGAAACTGGTTACGTTTGGAGGGAAATCCTCCATGCGCAGCTCTTCTCCTCTGCTGGCGTTCACTGTGGAGAGCATGGGAACCTCAGAGCTTTCAGAAAGAGCTTAAGTGTTTATCACCATTGAATACAGAACCGTACCGGTCTGGTACTTCAGGGAATATCCGGTAATGACTCCGTTGGGTTCTGCCGGTACGTCCCAGTCGACATAAATACTGTCAAGATGCCGCTGTTGGATCCTGAAGGATCTGGGAACAGATGGTACTTGACGCAAAGACAGATGAGAAAAACAGGAAATGTCAGCTCACGGCTCCGGATGCATCTCGTCTCTTTGAGAGGGGAATCTTACCTCCTTCAGGGGTTGAAAAGTGGATGTTATTACTGGGCGGCCCTTCAAATCGATTGTTTGCAACCACTATGTACATCTTGTAGTTGCTGTACGGGTCGAGGCCGGTAACAACTCCAGAGGGTTCTCCATTTCTGTTGGTGAACGCTTGAGACTTCATCGCTCGGTTGACTCTCAACCACCTCAGCTGGCTGCTGTCCCTCCAGTAGTAAACCTGAGAAGAACACAAATAAAGGTGCTGCAGTCGCTGGAAGCTGAGCACTCACCCAAATCTATGGATTCTGACAGGTTTGGGCTGCCTATAAACATACAAATGATGTCCAAACAATATCCTTTATCTATAACCGAATATACAATCATACACACCTTATATTCTTTCAGTTCTCCCATTATGGAGTTGCGTGACACTGGGTCCCAGTGCACGGTTACCTGATTGCTCTCAATGTCAGACACTCTCAGGTTCAAGGGAGCCGTTAAAGGGCCTGGAGAAAACGGATCACTTACTGCAAACAGAGCTGACAAAAGTGGAGCAGCGACCACCTCTGCATTTACTTACGGTCTTCTCCAGAAAAACCAGTAACAACAGAAGATTCTGGACCCATCCCAAAGTCATTCACAGCCTGAACTTTGAGGTCATATGGAGTGAAGGTATCAGCATCATAGATGTAGTACTTTGACCATTTGGTGGTTGCGTTCTTCCACTCCTCCCTGGAGTCTTTCCTTTTCCACCACACCAGATACTTCAGGTGGGGTCCGTTCCAGTCCTTGTAGGCTAGAGGCTGAGCATATAGATAAAACACCCAGCATCAAATGTACATACTTTATATCAAAATCATTAAATAAGTATCAGAGCATTTATGTTACCTCCCAACTGATTTCCATGTTATTTCTCCAGGTGCCAACTCCTTTTAAATTTTTGGGGATGACATCTGGGGCTGATAGAACAACAGTTTTTGGATCATTAACTTGCATTAACTCTACATAAATTGGAATATAATGCAATATGTTCAGACAGATGCCACGGTTTTATTTCAAATAGATTCATTTGAAAGAATTGGCGGCATCTAGTGGCAAAAATACGAATTGCACGAATCGAATACCTACTGCTAAGAAGTTTGTGTTTTCCAATTTCTAACAACAGAAATCATAAATATGTCCTTATTAAATTAAGTATACCATTAACCATACTTTAAATAGAATGATAATTATTGCTAGCATAAACTTTATTAGCGCCTGTATTACAGTGAATTTGCTAATCTTATTATCTGAGGTTTTAAACACGTGTCCTATAGACTTTGGCAGCATGTTTGTGTGATAGGAGCAGCAAACGCACGTGCACCGCTGCTCTGGAAGCGCGTTGATGGACGACTTGGGCGACTCATTCCAATTTCATTGATGGCGATGACCCGGAACTCATAATAGGTGAAAGGTAACAGATTCAGAATGACAGAGTTGAGGTTCCCTGGATACAGTGACAGGTTTTTCCACTTCCCGGGCAACCAGTCGTCATCGTCGTACTGCACCAAATTATCTGCAATAGCCCATGTGTAAGTGACAGAAACTGTTGGTAAAACACTTAAGACTGATTTCCCTGGACAGTGCTCACCTGTGATGGGGTTGTGGTGGCTGTTTCCAGGGACCCAGCTGAGCCTGACGCTGCGTTCATGTGGGTCTGACAGCTCCAGGTCTGTGGGGGGATCTGGGCGGTCTTCACACACACACATGCAACCATTTAACATGTCATATGGGTGCTGAAATGTGAATCATTTCATGTGGGATCATACCCATCACCATCAGGCGAGCCGAGGCAGACCTCTGTTCCAGCTCGTTCTTGACGAGGCAAGTATAATTGCCGTCATCGGCCGGGTTTACATTACCGATGACAAGGTTTGATTCATCCATGGAGATCCTGGGAATTAGACGAGATGATCGGTTTCAGTTTGGTTTCATTAGAGGCGGGATCAGCACCGTTAATGAAACCCACCTCCAGCCGAGAGCGACGGGCTTGGTGCCTTTCATCCATGTCGTCGTGACGGGAGTGGAGGCGTCTGTTTTTACGGCGCACTCGAAGCGCACATCAGTTCCACGGATGACTTTCATGTCCGTCGGTCTTGTGACAATTAAAGTGGGTTCTGAAAGGAGCCGATATTGAAAACATTCAACAGCACAGTTGAGGAATCCATATAGATCCAAAATATGTGACCCTGACCTTTGACCTCTATGCGGACCTGGTTCTCCTCCCTCCCCGCCACGTTGCTGACGACACACAAGTAGGTTCCCTGGTCCACAAGCTGAATGTTCTTTATCTCCAGAGTCCCGTTGCTGTGGGTCTTAAAACGGTTTCCTTCAAGGTTCCCCTGCCCATACTTAGACCTGCAGAAAAAACACTCATGCAGCTTTTTTCAAGCAGTGAAACATTTACCAGCATGTTCTCACCATCTCAGCTCAGGCACAGGAGAACCGAAAAATCGGCAGTCTAAGAAGGCCCGACTTCCCTCTGTAACCTTGATGTATTCGTTCCTGGACCCTAAAATACGTGGAGTTGCATCTGGACAAAATATATATATATATTGGTCATTATCTGTGCAATATTTTACATCTCTGGTTGTTTTACTGGTTTCTCTCTTTTTAAAATACAATTTTGATTTCAAATTGTGCAATTACACCAGTTTTTTCAAACAGGTTTTGAAGTCCAGAACCAGTGTGGCCAGTAATACTTTTGTTATATTGTCACATGGTTGATGTCTGGCTTTGGTGGGAGTTTAAAGGTGATTAGCAGTGTTACTTACGCAGCACGTTGACAAAAGCATTGGCCAGTAAATATCCATACTGGTTGGAAGCATTGCACTGGTACACAGCATTATTTAGAGCCGTCACGCTGCGTAAAATCACTGTTTCTCCTGACACCTCCACGTTTGGTTGCAGCGTAGAAGCTGAGGATAAGAGGCCAAATGGACAAATGAGAAAACGTCTCATCGCCTCCGTTTCTTTCTCGTGTTGTCTGCAAACTCTCACGGTCTATGGGCTCGCCGTTGATGAACCAGCTGACGGTGGGACGGGGAGCGCCATCAGTGCGGCACACCAAGCGTCCATTTTCCTCAGGGGCCAAAACCAAATCAGCAGGCTTCTCCAACCAAAACGGAGCGGCTGTCAAACGCAGGTATGTTAGTCGCTTCTGCGCCGTCGCAGGAAAAGCCACGTGCCTCCTGCAGAGTCTCACCTTTCACCTGAACTGTAATTGTGTGCTGGATGTAATCCAGCTTGTTCGTAGCGGTGCAGACGTATTCACCAGCGTCCTCGAAAGAGGCTTTTGGGATCTGAATCATCTTGTTGAAGTTCTTCGCTTTGGCTGGCGGCCTCACCACCAGGTCCTCGCCATCCTTCCACCACGTGATGTGGGGAGTCGGCCTGGATCACACGCAAACACCGCAGAGTAGAAAACAGGCGACTTTTGTGGCTTTTTAAAAACCACAAATAAAGGAATTTCACTTCTCACTCACACTCCAGCAGCGATGCACTCCAACAGGAGTTCCTCCCCCAGTAGCACCAGTGTGGAGCTGGAGGAGCCTTTGGGAGATAGCCAAGTGGGGGCGGACTCCACCACCGAGCGAGCTGCAGAGATTTATGATACAGATATTTCAGGCGGTGAGAAACACACAAAAAGACAATAACATTGTCGGTTCTTTCAGAATGCAGCAGGTGTCAGCAGACACTGAAAATGTACATGAAATGCTTCAGGACATCCCACACGACCACACCCACTTGTGAGAACTTTAACAACCACGGGCCTCTTCTGCTGAATGACATTCCTGTAGGGCAAGCGAGCGTTGCAGCAGTAATCGGCCACGGAGTCGTTGAAGTGGACGTTGGAGAAGTACAGGTCTCCGTTCACACCCATGGACACCCTGCGGTCCTGCCGCACCGGCCGCATGGTGGGGAAAGCCGTCTGGATTGGCCAGTTGAAAGGTCTGGCGTATGAGCCTGCAACACAAAAGTGTGTTTGTGTTGCTGTTGGCAACCTCTCTCTCTCTCTCTCTCTCTCTCTCTCTCTCTCTCTCTCTCTCTCTCTCTCTCTCTCTCTCTCTCTCTCTCTCTCTCTCTCTCTCTCTCTCTCTCTCTGTTTGCAAAACACACTCACAGCTGGACATCCAGTAGGTTTCTGGTTTAGGTGGGCCCGGCGGGGGGTCACAGGACAGCACCAGCGGCAGACCAGCACTGATCACCACCGGCTCGATAATCTCTCTTGGCCACACAGGAGCTCCTGCACGAGCACAGAGGTTTGAGGCTGTGTCATGAAATGGAGATGCAAATTTAATTTGAACAAGATTCAATTAAAGTGAACGCATCTAGGCTGATGGAATCAGTGTGGCGACACAGAGGCCATTGTGCACGAGCGGTGCATGAGCGCTGGGCAAAAACAAACACTTGTTTCTCCTCCAGCCTCCACGTCTGATCTTACTGTACAGTCGCAGCCGGATCTTGTTGGAGTATGCGGAGCCGTACATGTTGGAGGCGACACACTGGTACTCCGCCTCGTACTGTTCAGGATTGTTCCAGGCGTAGATGTCCAGCGTGCCCGAGTGCCTGCGCATGGATGCTTGAGGGTCACGTGCCACGTTGTAATACCTTCCATTACGACGCCATGAAAAACTTTATGAATGAACAGAGATGAGGTGGAGAGGAGAGTTAGAGATGAAAAATAGGTCTTTTAAAAAAGTCAGCACTTCCTTTTAGTCTCACATGGGATGAGGGTTTCCTTTGGCCTCACATTCGATCACCATGGTGTCTTTGGCATTGACAATATGCTCCTTCATCGACTGTTTTATTATGGTTGGGGGCTGTCTGACTGCAGCGAGACAGGCACAGTTTTAAATGGAGGCTGGTGATGAAAACAAAAGGAACTTCAGGCTCACCTTCCAGAGGGACGTCTAAAGCCCAAACCCTCTGGCACAGTAGCAGCAGCAGCGGCAGCAGCAGCGGCAGCGGCGGGACCACCAGTGTCCTCATCCTTCACGGACATGGAATCTGGCAGGGCAACAAAAGCTGATGCAAGTGTGTAGAAGCTGTTTTAGAGTCCAAAAATACACATGCATTCATAGTAGTTAAAAAAGGAAATACGTTTGAGAGAAGTCTTTTGTTACTTCATTAAAAACTCCGATGACAGTCCAGCTTTAACTGTTTTACATCAGCATAGATTAAACTTTTCTTTGATTGTGTTATTGATAATGAGTCATGTTAGTGTGATTAAAAGCTAAAGGTTCAGGACCCACCTCTCGGATGGAAAGTCAGTGCTCCTCCTTCTTCATTTCTGCATTTTTCCCTCCCCCCCAAAGTCTTAATAATTCCTCTGCAGATTTATTCCCAGTGTCTGCAGATCTGCAATTAATATCCGAATCCCTCAAATATCAGGTCAGCAACCCTGAAGCATTTGATACACTCCAGCAACAGAGTTTCTCCCTGTCAGGCTGCTGAAACTCGGCCCACCCTCCTCATGAATAATGCATGAGCGCCATACGCCACCTACTCATCACCCGCTTCACTGCCGTTATACCGAACAATTCATAAACACGCCATCAAGATATAATCATAATATCGAAGAAAAGCTAAGATGGCATACACCTTCAGATGCCACACTGCAGCAGCACTTGTGGTGGGTATACTCTTTTTGTTCTCATGGCAGAATAATGTTTTAGCCCCAGTCCGGGATGAATAAAGTTGCTTCATTGAGGAAAGTGAAAGCCACAATAGGGCAATGTGCACGCCGTTTGGTTTGACGTGGGCATGATTGTTGAGTGAGAAACCAGTATGAACACAACCTTTGTTTCTCACTGATGAATTTCTCATATCGCAGGTCACATGACCCAGTCCTCTGAGAGAGGAGAGGAAGACCTAACGCTGGAAAGTTCTTCGCCACCTTTTATTTGTTCATTTATACATGTTGTTTTTGGATTTTAGGATGCCTTTTTCCAGTCTGGCTCATGCTCTGCTCTGCCGTTCACCACAGGTCATTATCATTGAACTGAATGGAAAAAAAAAAAAAAAAAAAAACTTGCTAGAAAAGCCGCCTTACACGCAGGATAAGCTGCATTTGTGTTCACACACACACACAAAAAAAAAAAAACGGTCCTATTCAGAGTCCGCACTGGACCGCAAACCAAGCCCAACCTGTCTGAGCATGAAACCATGAAAACACCAGTTATGTACAGGTAGATCATTAACAACGCACAATCCCAGAAGAATTAAATATCAGAACGCAAAGCTGAGCCCATTAGAGTGGTTTTAGAATTCTACATCTTGCTCCAGATGCTTTTAAAAGCATTAAGGAACATTTCCTCTCTGATTTTTAGATGACCCATGACTGGACGAGCCTCACACACCACAGAAAGGAGCAGTGGTGCGTTCAGGTTCCGGGGTCTGGGACTTTGTCCCTGCATGCCGGGCAGAAGCAGACTGAGCGGAGATCAGTGCCATGCACCAATATGCACAGTGAAGAGGCGGAGAGGAGGACAGAGGCGGCTCGCTGACGACAAGAGGGTTTCTATTCTTGTGGATCCCTTTTGGCACGTGTGCATCTAAGAGCAGATGACATGTGGGAGCACTGGAGGGGGGGGGGGGGGGGG
>BJFM01000481.1:310043-324574 GCA_016586285.1 Arothron firmamentum | reverse complement strand
ACACACACACACACACACACACACACACACACACACACACACACACACACACACACACACACACACACACACACACACACACACACACACACACACACACAAAGTTATTAAAAAGTAAATAGAGTCTGGACCTCCCCGCAGTGCTGGTTTATTTTTGTGTGCTGTTAGCTTTAGCTCCTCTATATTATGTTTAGGATTTCACTTATTGCTTTGCTTCTGCATTGTTCACGGTTGTTCATGGTGCAACCACGTGTGATCAGATCAAAGGCCTCAGAGCGGCGTTTCTCTGCAGGAGAGAGCTGCAGCCAACTACAACAGCAGGGCTCATAGGCTGGGAAACACACTCGCGAGCAGCGTGCAAAGGTGAGGTCTTGTGACATACAGAATCCATGCATTAGGCAACACGTGCGTTGTATTACTGACGCATTACAAATGTGAAATTGTTTGAGTGTGTTCATGCTTTTATCTGTCTCTTCCGTCCAGCCACTGTAAGGAAACATGCCCCCCGCAGCAGCAGGCAATCTAGGCTACACGCCACCTGATGGAGGCTGGGGCTGGGCCGTCGTCTTGGGCGCGTTCATCTCCATAGGCTTCTCCTACGCCTTCCCCAAGTCCCTCACCATCTACTACAAGGAGATCCAGACATACTTTTCGGTGTCCTACAGCCAGATCGCCTGGATTTCCTCTGTCATGCTTGCTTCTATGTATGCAGGAGGTCAGTGGAACATTCAGAGCTGCTGCAGCAAACTCTGAGCGGAGCAGCCGTGAGTCCTCTCTCTCCTTCTCTCCCTCCGTCCTCCCTCTCCTCCGTCCAGGACCCTTGAGCAGCATACTTGTGAATCGCTTTGGCAGCAGACCTGTGGTTATGATCGGCGGGCTCATGGTCAGTGCTGGAATGCTGCTGGCGTCCTTTGGCACCTCGATCATGCATCTCTACCTTTGCGTTGGAGTCATCTCAGGTGAATAAACATGCACGTTCGCTAGAGCTTCTTTACTTGGCTTGACTGACGCAGGGCGGATGTTGTTGTTGCTGTCCTGTTCATTCAGGACATTCATGTGTGCAGCACGCTGGAGATGACCCAGTCTGATATCTGCTTTTACACAAAAATCGCCCTAGTAACCACGACCCGGTAAAAACAACCCATGCTGAGAAAATGGATCATTAACGCTGAACATAAGCCAGACCTCATGATTACATCCAAGAGCAGGCAATAAAGCTCTCAGACTTTAACCTTTAAGCACAGTCTCCGAACTTTAACCTACAGAAATTCTTCACGTACCGCACTACAGAAAACAACCACCCAAGAGGAAGGAGCACCATCAGAATAGAATAAACAGAAACTATACACACATTCATGAAAAACACAGAAAATGTAGTAAGACAAGTTTAGTTTGTTCCCCTTCCAAAATGGACTAAAAAGTGAATAATATGCATTCACTTTATTCTTTTGAAAGGGGACAAGCATTTTCGTGTTGTTTTAAATCAAATTTAGAATTCCTAATGTTTTGCTAAAAATATATATGTTTGTTTTCGAGTCCAAATTGACTGCATAGTGATTTGTCTTTCCGCCTTCCCCAGGTTTTGGCCTGGCCTTTAACCTGCAGCCGGCCCTGACGATCATAGGAAAATACTTCCACGTCAAGAGGCCGCTGGCGAACGGGCTGGCCATGGCGGGAAGCCCGGTTCTCCTCTCCACGCTGGCTCCTCTCAATCAGCTTCTGTACGATACCTACGGCTGGAGGGGAAGCTTCCGCGTCCTGGGAGCCGTCGTTCTGAACTGCTGCGTGGCCGGTAGTTTGATGAGACCGGTCAAAACACAACAACAACACACAGCAGCGCAGCAGAAAAGCTGCCCATCAGAAGGAGAAGAAGCCGAGCAGAACGGAGACAAGCTCCTGAGCAAAGAAAGCCAAAGCGCCGGAAAGGGACAGAGCTGCTTGGAAAGATTCTTCGACATCTCCCTCTTTAAACACCGAGGTTTTCTCATCTATCTGGTGGGAAACGTCTTCATGTTCTTTGGGTTCTTCGCGCCCGTGGTCTTCCTGGCGCCGTACGCCAAAGACTTAGGGATTGATGAATATTCCGCAGCCTTTTTGCTCTCCATTTTTGCTCTAGTAGACATGTTTGTCAGGCCGGCAACTGGCTTCCTGGGCAACACCAAGTGGGTTCGGCCAAGAATCCAGTACTTTTTCAGCTTGTCAGTCGTGTGCAATGGCGTGTGTCATCTCCTGTGCCCACTGGCTTCCGGATACACAGGCCTGGTGCTTTACTCCATCTTCTTTGGGGTTGCCTTTGGGATGGTCTGCGCGTTGCTCTTTGAAGTTCTCATGGACCTTGTGGGAGCTCAACGCTTCTCCACTGCAGTGGGACTGGTCACCATCATCGAGTGTGGCCCGGTCCTTCTCGGACCTCCAATGGCAGGTTTGTAAAGCTGCTTGTGCTTAAAAACACACCAGAAAAACGGTGAGCAATGACTTGTGTGTGTTACCTTTCAGGTGCGTTGGTGGACGCGTTCGGAGACTACAAATACATGTACTACGCATGTGGCGTGATCATGCTGCTGCCTGGGATATATTTCTTCATCATGCATTACTACAACTACAAGAAGCTGGACGAGGAGCAGAGGCAGGCTACGGCTGTGTCAATGCGGACTTGTGAGGAGGCGGAGCAATAAGATGCCAACATGGCGCCTCCAACGAATCCACGAATGTGCTGAGATTGTTTCCGTGGCTGCAGAGTAGGAAGCGCCTCACTGCACTCTTACTGCTACATATCTGTAGCTCCAGCTGTGGCTCTTTGACAGTTGTTTGGTGTACTGTACTTTATTATATGCTTTTGATGTTCTAATGGATCCATAAACTATGATGATTCCTTTTTCTTTTCTTTTTTTTTTTAGTAGCTAATTAAAACTTTGAAGGGCTGACAGTCTAAGCACAGGCTCAGCTCTATTATTGCCACGTCTCCACTAGATGGCACTAGAAACCAAAGTGCGGCACATCACAGTTCAACGTCTTGACAGCTTTAAGTGACTGTTTATTTTGACTGTGCTCTTTACTACTGATGCCTGAATGAACCGGCATAATAAAAGAGTAGATAAATGCAGTAAAATAACTCCCCTGTGGTGTGAACAACAGCATGGGTCTTAAAATGCGGTAAATCTGAATTTGATACTGCTACAGGCCGGGTAACAGTGGACGCTCTAGCTGCTTTTAGTATGTTAATCATAAAAAGAAAACACATTGGAAATGTTTATAGAAACAAACCAGTCCTTTAAAATTGGCGTAAAGACTCTGGTGTGTGACCAAAAAAAAAATGTTTGGAAAACCTCCAATCTGAGCTTGCAGGTGGATGCTCACGGTGCTGTAAGTTCAGGGGCAATATAGGCAGACCAGCAGTGGCCCTGAGAGGCAGGCAGGATGATGGAGATTTCTGCAGCCTTGATAGACGCCCATGTTTTGTAGGTCTGTATCTGTGATTGGCTTTTATCGTTTTTCAGCACAAAATAAAGCGACTAAAATGTGTCAACCAGCGGCACAATTCCTGCTTGCTTTACAGTATATTCCACCGTAGACTTCCAGAAGAAGGACCGGCAACAGCATCCATCCACCATTATTCCCGATGCATGCCGAAATGATCTTTTCCTGTTGCACCCCTGCAAGGTTCATATCGACCCCTTTAACAGAGGTAGGAAAATAGTGGGCAAATCAATATAGTTGTTTAAATCTTTAGGTAACATAACATCACTTTAAAGAGCGCAGATCCATATGGGAGAAATTATTCCACCTAAAGGAAGATCTTGTTGTATAATTGTGAAACAGGAATTAATGTTCACAGGACGACTGACTCAAGTTTGAATCCCTCTGATGGCTGCTGCCCGACTGTGACAACGTTTTCAGCAGGTCTCGGGATGAACCCCAAGTTCAGTTTCAAATGTGAGGAAAAACGGGGCAATGCTGTCGTTTGAATCCATCATCTTTGCTAATCTTTCCGCTAATCTCCTTTCCCCACAGGAGCAGAACTAATCTGTCTTTGCAGTGTTTACACTCAGAGGAAGGGCAGCATCATGTGAATACCAGAGATTTAGGAGTTTATTCATCAGCCCTGTGGACGGAGCTATTAATGACACATCACTGGTCTCAGATTAACGCCGACAGGCCACACAGGTCATGTGATATTTTAAACGACTGCTCTTAAATTCTTGAAGGAGCCATTGCAAACTGTCGCTCTGAGGAGCTCTCAGGGATTTAGGTCTAAAGGCAAAACGTCCTGCAGCGTCTTCCGGATGCTCCTGATGATGAGCTCATGTGGCAG
Source organism: Arothron firmamentum (assembly GCA_016586285.1). NCBI lineage: Eukaryota > Metazoa > Chordata > Actinopteri > Tetraodontiformes > Tetraodontidae > Arothron > Arothron firmamentum. Next base: position 320,262 of record BJFM01000481.1, on the reverse strand, counting down.
AAACACAACGTGTACCTTAACTCCCCGAATCAATGCTGTTTGCCAACAGCTAGCATCGACGGAGGCCGCTCGGATATCCGTGGAGCGTAAAATCGCCTGTATTTCTCCGATATGTTTTTAAACTCTGATTTATTTCACACAGGCAACCAACTTAGATAAAATAAAGGGTGAGAGTATTGGATTTTGTTATACAGCTGGAATAAGGTATTTCTTTTAATTCTGAAGGGACTTTGCTTTGATGTGGAAGGGAAAACTCTGATTTAACAAGAACTTCTTTCCTTCATTCTTTATATCTTCTGTTTACACCTGTAACACACTGAGGTTCAGAGGACACTCACAATTACCCTAAAATAAAGGAAAACTAATAAATACTTAAATGTGCTGAATATTTTATTTTTATGTTTTTAAAAATGTTCACTCCGTTTTCAGTTGGGATTTTTTTTGATTGTTGATGACAACATTTCTTGCTAATTCATTCAGATTATAAATAACAGGTTCACATTTGGAAGGCAAATAACTCTGAGTGCATAACACCTAAAGCTGCTTCAGATCACGTTCTTCAGCCTTTTATAGCACCGTGACAACCATGATCGTTAACATTCTTACAACATAATCTTCAATTTGAAGTGTCTCTGCTGACAGGGATATTTGAATTCCCGGATGGAAATGTGAGTAACTGCTGCTGGCTGGTGCTCTCTGGCAGGGTTAAAAAAAAAAAAAAAGTGGAACACCTAAACAATGAAAGTGCAAATGAAGGTTACGGAAGCCAGCAGTTGCTGCAGATGCAGCGGATAAACCCCTGTGAGGTTTATCTCACCAATTTCCACTGTTTCATTTGTGTTTGCATTCACATTTGATGTATTATTGTAAAAACTGTGTCACTTTATGTTTCCTGACTGTGTAACAAGTGCGTGTAAAAAGATTGTAAATGGAAAATACGATAAAAATCACGCTGGAATATGAATCTTGATGATCTGTAATAAAGCTGAATGACAACAACATCGATTGTGGGTGTTAAAGTCCTGCAGGCAGTGATGGTTTGGAATCCCAGACCTGCTGCTGCCGGACAGCTCAGAAAACAAATGGGGCACAGCAGAGCCTTAATAAAGATAGACATTTTCCCCCAACTCAGCCAAAAGAAGTTTAAACTCAATCTTGACTTGTAATAATTACCAATCTGTGAAAAACTGAAAGCAGACTGACGTCGAGTGTAAGAATGTGTGAATTATCGTGCAAATGCACATTTCCCCCACTTTTCAGAGCTGAGAATGTGCAGCCCCTCACCAATATCCTTAATCTGCCACTCAAAACACACCCAGCCTTTGTCAGAACAAATGAAACGCTCCTTGTTGAGACCGGCTGCTGCCCATTACAGCCTTTGTTTGGAATTATCTGGCCAAAGCAGGCAACCACGGAATCTTGCACGTTTGGGGATGATGGTGCTGTTGTGGCACATTACAGGAAGAATCCAAGGATTATCCTGTGGATTATAATCTATTACTAGAGTGCCAGCGCTGTGTGGACAGTTCTGACTGAAGATCTTAAAGAGCGAATTAGAAAAACAAGTTGTCGGCATCTGAAGAAAGCGTCCACGCAAATGGAAGAAAGGAAATGAGCTGTGTGATCGGTCCATCAGACGGCACACTCTGCTAACTAAATCGACCCGAGAGCTAACACGGCAGGGTTTCATTTAATTCCTTTTCTTCAGTTGGAGAAATGTATTGAATCTCGGACGGGCACCGACCCCCACGAGCAGACACCTGAGATAGGTATCGTAGCATCACGTCCTCGGGGATCGACAGCCAAGCCCGGGCTGAGAGCCAACCTGTGACAGAGAGGCCGGGCCTGGAAAGAGGAGGGAAGCAGAAATAATTATAAGAGCGACTGAGGCGTATCAGCTTGTGCTCGCCTCAAAATGAAAAGCAGGTTGAAACATGATGGCACATATCAAGTGAAAGCCTGCGTTCACTACCTGTTTCACCCGGAACATCTGTGTAATTACACATCAGGACGCTCACGGGTCCAAGACTGTGGCTAAATTGCACCATTTAAACAATTTTAGCAGGACTAGACTCGTTTATTGTATGGTTACACCGAGCCAAAATAGTGGGCGAGGAGGGAACGACGATGACAGCGGCTCCTTCTGGAAACGTGGGAGGCATTCATGGCTAATTTGATACCGAGACCCCGCCGCAGTTGTTGTCAGCGCTGAAAAGGTTTTAGATGTGCCGGCTTGAGTGGCTGAATTGAGTCAATGTCATTGTGGGTTCTTTGTGTTTCAAGGACAGACTCTTCTGAGACCTGAGCCGACGTGACGAGGCTGCCGACTGTCCCCCCGCTGCCCCGGCCCCGGCTCACAAAGGTGTGTGATTAAATTCCCTTTCTTTTCCTAAATAGAGCAGGAGCCTTTTAAAAAAAACATAAACCATACGGACAAGTCAATAAAACGTCTTTAAAGGAAATCCAATTGGTTCCTTCTGGTGGAAATGACAAAGGAAACTGGATGCCTTCATGTGCAGCAAACAAAGCACCAACGCTTGACTTGTTTGTGCCTCTGCGACATTCAGAAAGACCTTAAAACTCAGTAGCTGCACAGAGATACAAGTTTGCAGCCTGTTTTTAAGTATCGATATTCCTTAGTGGTTTGGACAGACATGTAGAAGGGATATTTAAGAATGAAAATTGGTCAGTATTCCTTTTCAGTCTCTTTAATCTCACCGGGCTGGTGTCCATATTGGATGGAGGGCATAGTGGTTTATTCTGGGTCATCTCAGCTCTAATAAACCAGTTAAACCGGTGTCTGTAAATGTGATCCGCCACATTGCACATTTGGCCCCTGGCAAGAAGGTTCCCTGTTGGATTCCAGCTCCAGCATCTCTGTGTTCTGTTTGCATGGTCTCCTGCTACCTGAGTGGGTCTCCTCCCACAGACCCAAATCAACGGCCCTGATGAGGATCGTGGTTAACAGCGATGGTTGGATGTCACACCAGCATCAACGCTCTTAGACCTGTGTAACATCAGGGCAATCAAGCTTTATTGACACAATATATATTTCATTATTAGCAAAAACATAAAACTCAAGCAAGAGGGTAAGTTAGAGAGAGAGCTGTGTGGCTTCTTTAAACAGACACATCGTGATCTGCAGATCTGACCACTCAGACCTCTTTGGCCTTGAGACTTGCTGAACAGTAGGTCGCTCTGACGTGGGTGTGACGCTACACAATACTGAAAAGCAAACAGAAAATCATAAACATGAAGAAAGAATGAGCTGAAGCAGCAGCGCGCTCTAAGACTGAGCATTCTGAAGGATTTTACAGACGTTCGACACGTGTGTTTACCTGCGTGATGCCATTGAAGATGGTAACGAGAGAAGCTGCTCGGTCGGACTGCAATGTGTTTTCAGTCTTTCCCAGTGAGACTGGACAAAGAAAGTATCTCCAAATTCTTAGAAATATGTTTCTCCAGGATGTAGACGCCACTCTGAGGGAAGGATATTTAATTTCCATCAATGCTTTATGTTAAAAACCTAATTTTAAAGACCTTTTCGACAGGTGTTTCCAGAGATTTTGGAGCTGTTGCGATTTGTGTCTTTGTAATGCAGCGAAACGGGAACTTACGCAACAGAATGACAAACAACGTAACTCACAAAATGACTCTGCTGCAGTCAGTCGGCTTTAATATATTGTAATATATTCATAAGGTCGTTTGGTGCTGATGGATTGGCTGAGCTTCACAAAGTGGAAACCTAATAAACAGATTTGTTAAGTCTTTATCTTTCTTCGCTGTTGCAGCTTGGGGTGTTGTGCTCGTTGCAGGTTTAGGTTTCTCACTCACGCGATATTTAGGCTTTTTGGGATATAAAGCCTGGATTACAACCGCTCTCATCACCTTTAAATCAGTGTTTAGATAGCAAGAAATGTGTTGAAATATAAAAACCAGCTAATGACATTATCCTCAGGATCAGAGGAGCGTGATAACAGCCGCTGTACCTGTTGAAAAACCAACCTCTCAGCTGTCTAAATAGGATGATTGCTGCTGGTCTGAAGGGTCCTCCAGTGAGAGGATCTCTGGAGGAAAGAGACAGGTCGGATATCACGTGTGGGAGGAAACCAAACCAAACATGGCTGATTAAAACAGCAGGGATTCTGAGCGTGCGCGCTCGCATTTGTTGCCAAATTCCCAGCGAATCCACATGACTAAATTGAATCTTTCATAACCAAAAGGGCCTTGATACTGTTGTGGCTGATTTTTCCTCCTCTTTTCTATTCTTGAACAGACAACAACAACCATTCAGGAGTCCAGGAGAAGGCCGGAGTCGCAGGCGCAGCGTGTTTGTTGCTGCTGCCTGTTATCTGTGCAGAATATTATGCAATTATGTCCCTACCTAACTGCTGGGTATATAACTAATAGCGGCCGTTTATTGTTTCTCGCTAATTGGATTAAACTTAATAATCAGTTATGGAATGCGTTTCTTCTCCGAAGCAGCTTCATCCCTCAGATCATTCACAGCTGCAGTTATCACATTTCAGTGAAGGAAAACAAACCCATACACACACGACCCCTGGTTTAATGGGGAGATATGTGGCTGCGTAGGGTGTATTTGCTGCTGAGATTACGATGGGAAAAAGTGGTGGTAAATTTCCGGCCCGGACAGAACGGCTGCGATCGCAGCTTCTGTTGAACAAGTGAAAAGTCTTGAAACAGCAAACAGAGTGCAGAGAACAGAAAAAGAGACTTTGCCTATACATCTTCTTTGTGTGTTTTCGGCTGAGTTATGGTGAGACGCCACAATAGATGATGAGGCCATAGACTTATCAATAATGCATAAGATGGCAAGAGAAATGACAGGCGCTCTGCTGGTAGGTTCTCTCTAGAAGCAAGCCATAAATTTGCAGGGCAATAATAATGACTCTTCTCAGGGAAATAAAGGCCACCCTCTGCTCCCCATAGTCATAAACCTGACTTACTCTGCCATTGGTGGGAAGAAAAATGCTCCTTCTCTCACCACACAGGAGTTATACACAGGAGGTGCTTCAACCCACCAACTTGATATGCAATCATCTCTCTTTACAGTGTAACGAATACAATTTCTGTTTTTATATTAGCTGTTTCCCCATTATGCCTGTGGAGAGAGGAGAAACAGGTAGGGACTTACTTGAACATGTCAGAAAAACAAAACAAAACAAAACAAAACAAAAATATCTTAGCTGCATGATCTAGTGCTAGTATAAGATGCAACCGAGCAACCTCTTTCTCCATGTTTTCATTTCCATTATAAATAACCGCTGCCATTGGGTTCTAAAAGGGAGTCCTTTATTTGCAGGATTTAACATCTAATATGGGACTTCTAATGTCAGAATTCAGAGCAATTAGCTTCCCTTAGCTGTTAAAATTGGCTCTAAATTATTCCCAGAACAAACTTGGATTATTGTTTTTGAGAAGGCATAACAATACGCATGCTTTTTCCAACAGAGCAGCAAATGTGGAGCACAGTAACGTGTACGTTCTGCTTCCCCTCGTTGCCAGGGCTTCTGCTAAAGGCTGTTCAAGTACACAGTCCAATATCTTGATCAAGACAACAATATCGGCGAATCAAAACGAAGCGTATAAAAACCACCACTGGAGAAACCATCATCCCGTCCTCTAAAATCCACCGGAGCAAAGGCTGTTGGAGCTGACAGTAATTTACAACTCTGCTGGACAAGTGGTTGATAGCGTGCTTCTGCTGTCACCTCCTCTAGGGAACCCTGATGGAACGAGAGCATCCTGATCCATAAAATGGAGAAGATTACGCACTAAAGCGCTAATCAAACATTTAGTAAGGTTACCAAAACCAGTAAATCATCACTAATTATTCTGGGAATCATGCCACATCATCCATGGGACCTTTGGAAAGTGTAAATATAATAGTGTATGTAACAGAAAAAAACACATTTGAATGCTACTAGATAATACATGATGGTACGTAAACCAATTACTTTATTTATAATAATAATAATAATAATAATAATAATAATAATAATAATAATAATAATAATAATAATAATAATAATAATAATAATAATAATAATAATAAAAAGTAACTTTCATGTTAGGACTGGTGGAGTGATGCTTCAAAGAAGCCTGGAAAAATCTGACTTCTTGAATGAATTGCTCCTCTCCACCGCTTCCACCTGTCAGCTCGACTCCTCTTAATTTGCACAAGCTTGTCACACAGGAGAAATAAAAGCTAAGTAGCGGCGAGTCCCTGTGGAGATAAAAGCGTAATGTCAGGCTGTTACATAAAATCCAACAGAACAGATTTCATTAAAAATTAACCACAACAGATCAGGCTCTTAAAGCTACTCCAGGGCTATTGTTAGCACAAGATTAGGCAACGACAGTCACATCTGAATCAGCGTCGACTAGCTAGCGGATAGCTTACTAACTCATCTCAGACTGATTTGGTACATTTTATTTAAATATGACTCAATAAAAGGCCTTTAAATCCAGCATAGACATAGGAATGATTAATAAAGCATTGATTCACTGATAGAAATGATGGCACTAAATTATATTTTTTTTAAGTCAGAGGATCTGTGCAGCAGATAATAAGGTCCAAACCTTCAAATAACAGAATTTGCATGCTCCTGTAGTCTTTCAAGTGACTTATGCCGGCGGGGTTGCGTCCTCGAGAGCGTTTGGATTCGCCTCCTTAAGCGGAGAAAACCGCAGATATCCAGCAGTTCAGGGTCCATTTGTTGTTTTCTAACCAGCCTCCCTGACCTTGTCTGGGGCTTTCTGTTGGATTCCTCTAAGACTACAAAGAACATTTGAAGATTTCCTCATGAATTATGTATCTTGTCAGATTCGGAAGCGTGGAGGAGCTTGGTATTGAACCAGATTCTCTCACCAGTGCATTCAGAGCGTACATCCCAGGATCAACCCACAACTCCTCCAGTCTGCATCCCTGATGTGCAACATCTGGCTGTAACAGAAATTACGACGTTCACGCCCTAATGGAAACATTTGAAGGGCAAGCGAGATTTTCATCTCGGGAGAGGAGTCCGGGCATCGCAGCGGCGCCGGGAACTTCAATTACACGTGTACGCAGTTCCAGGACTGTCGTGTGATACCGAACGCAATGTCAACAGTGTGAGGGGACATTAAAGGCGAGGACGGTGATTGATGGCGTGACTTCAGAGAGAGTTGCACAAGATTACCTCTCTTCTCCGAATCCCTCAAAGAAGCCCTAATCTCCCCATTTAGCCTTTCATATTTTCATATCAGGTTCCATAATCTGGAAACTCACATTTCCTTTCATCTTAATTAACGCGGCACCTCAGATAACCACCTGTGGTTGATGACACCTTTGAAAGCCTGCTTTTCGCATCCACGCCGTCTCCTCACCTGCATCCAGAGGCAGAGAGAGCAGCTTGTACAGTGGCAAATCTCAGGAGACACGGGAGCAGTTAGTGGAACGGAACGTCGAAGCCCAGCCAGAAGGCACCAACATCTGCTCGCTCTGGAGCCTGTCATCAGCAGTTATTTATATGTGCCATGTATACAGTACGCGGTGAGTTCATTGTTTTTGTGTTTTTCTGATGCTACAAGACCACTGTTGCTTCTTAATTCCGTCAGCTCATAATGTGCCTGTAATGGTGGGATCCAGTTAGTGTCAGCTGTACTCATGGGATTATGGTAAGAGCTGTTTCTGGGGTTTAATTTCATTTGTTGCTGAGGTTGAACCAGCTCCCAACATGGCAGCTCAGGTGTAAAGAGTGTGTGTCTGGGAAGTTAATGAGTTGTTTCACCTGAGAGGAGTGCGCCAAACTCCCACCAACACCAACAGAGACATAACGGGGAAGATTAATATCCCTGAAAGAATTTATCAACTGATGTGAAAAGAAAAAGGGGACTTTGTTTCCATTTTGCAGGGGCAGAAAGTAGAAATAATTTTTTTTTTACCACAGTTTGGGCTGATTCTCCCCCCAAAGACATTAATACGCCGCTGAATAAGACTCAAAGGCCACATCCTCGCACTTCTTTAAAGATAATCTCATTTCTTACTTGGCTGAACTTGACGTTGGCTCATGCAGATAAAGCAGACACCGAGCGGCTCCCATTGACCTTTCCAGAGGGGAGGCGAGAATGCTTCAGAAAACAACAACACTCGATGAAAATGCAAATGGCTCACTTGAAAAGCGTCCCCTCCCCATTTCGCTGTAAACAAATTATGGCAGAGATTTATCGATCTGGGGGGAAAAGGTATTTGAGCTGCTGAACCAACAGCGTTACCCTGAACCACCCCCCTCGCCCCCACCTGCCCCCCACCTCATCAGCACTAGTGCTTTTCTATGTCGCAGCTTGTATTAGGAGAGGGATCGTGTGACGATTCCCATTAGAGCGCACGGGGAAAGCCGGTAGAAATATATGACTTTTATCCTTTCTTATAGTTCAGAAAGCAATGCGCAGCCAAGCATGGCTGATCTATTCTACGCTCTCCAACAGGAAACAGCCTCCTGGGAACGGCGTCACTGTAATGAAGTGCAACATCATCGTGAAATGTCACGTTTTGCTTTGTTTGTTTAAGGGCAGCGAAAGTTTTCCCAGATCCTTGTCATGACATGAAGTTAGCGGAGCTCAGGGGGGAATCTGAGCAGAAACCATCCCATAGTTCTTCCCCGGACACGCGCGTCTCCGGACCCGGAGCGAAACGCAACGATTTATCGACACGCTCCCTTCGCTTAGCCACCCTTTGCTTTCAGCGATACTACCAGCACCTTATATCATGAACCTGGCATTTGGAGAGGAAATCTAACATGGGATCAGACAGGCGTTAAGACCAAAAGACCAATAATGCCGCCATTATCTGTAAAACGCACGTGTTGCCTTGCATTATGTCACCTCTCCACAGATCCGAGACGAAGCACAAACTTTGGACGTGTCCCTGAGAATCTCATCACCCCGTGTTTGCAACATTCAGCCCCTGGGAGCTTATGGGCTGTCTGGTTCTGGGCCACGTCTTTACCGACCTGTCTTTGATTTAGGAGACAGCTCATGTGAACCCTTTTTAATAAAAAGCGTCCTTTTTTGGGGGGGTTACTTTACAGGGAGCAGCCGTCAGAACCTTTCAGGAGAGGAGCCTGTTGAATCAGCAGTGCATGAACTGTGTTCAGACACAGACTGGTGGTCTGCAGGTCAGGACAGACGGAAAATATATGTTGGTATGTTGGACTGGTCTGCTGTGACGGACATACGAGTACATCTATGGGTGGTGGTGGAACACGTTACTCTGCTCAGGAGGAAATATTTAAGAATTATTGCTCTGGGACTTTAATGTCAACCACATATCAAACCACCTGTCACCTGCACACAGAAGTAGTTAACACTTAATCTGTCCTAGATCACCTTTAAGCTCAAACCCTCACTGCTGGAGAAAACCTGTATTAATACGCCAATGAAAATAGTCCCCAGTGAGTATATTTAGTTATTCACCCTTGAGCATCGTATGCTAATGCTGTTTCGAGCACATTTCCTCTTATCAAAATAATTGTTGGTCAGCATGCTTTTAATACAATTTCTGCATCCACAAACCATTGTTAGAAATTAGAAATGCATGGATTTATAATGCTAATGCTCAAAGAAAAGAAGACTCTCTGGGTAGACAAATATCCTTCGCCTCTGTGCCGCCTCTGTTTCTGCTGCTGCTGCAGACCACTGTTAATGAATTAAAACAATAATTGTGTGGTTTTTGCTCTTCAAACAAACAAAAGCCAGAGTGGCAGGTCAGTGATAGCTCCAGTAATGCGAGCAACTTAAAAAACACAATGATGCAAAACACTGAATTATACGAGACTTGCCTGTGATTCCTCATTTATGAAGTAAATAAACAGAATTAAAAACACAAAACAAACCTTTTTTAAATGTTCTGGGTGTTTTGTTTTTTTGTCTTCACGAGTTCGGTGCTTAGACTCCTCACCTCAGCAGCAGTTTATGGTGTTTAACTTATGTCCCAGTTTCCCTCTGTGAGGTGTTGAGTTGACACTCCCAAAGCCTGCGACGTTAATGCTGTGCGCTAGTCTCCCCACAGCTCCAGAAGCAGCTCCTGACTGCTCCTCTCGCTCTGGCTGCATGTCATCCGCTCATGAACTGGGAGTGCACCCTGTCTCCTGCTGGAACCCAGGACTCAGAGCAGTTTTGTAGGACATGTTGGGCACCCCCCCCCACCCCCCCCACC
>BJFM01000481.1:281053-307760 GCA_016586285.1 Arothron firmamentum | reverse complement strand
GGGGGGGGTTCGAACACCGTCAGAACTTCAAAGGGAGTTGCAGCATCAGCGTGCAGGTCCTCGGTGCCTGTTATTTCCTCTATGTGCCGCCGCACCTCAAGCATATCAGCAAGGGGTCTTCTCAATACGTTCAATATTGCGAGTGGAAAAGCTTCCACTTCCTCTTCCATCACCTTCATTTCATTACTCATGACTCTCTCGTGTGCACTGGAGGATTGGAAAAAAAACGGTTGAGGGGAAAAAAAGGCACCCACAAAAAGGATGTCGACTTGAAAGTGGTCACATGTCAACAAAGGGGATATGGAATTAATATTTCAGCTGTGTATTTATTCATTTTTTGGGGGGGAGGGAGAAAAGGAGTTCCAATTCCAGTCTTCTGGGACCATCTTCCACTAACTGTGGGAGTCTGCTGTCATTCCGTTTATCCCAGTATGGCCAGAGCTCACTCCTGGATAAATGAGATGCCAGCTTTATGAGCGGAGGATGGGATGCCTGTCTGGATTGATTCCGACACCGGGACATTTGTTCTGTGCGCTGCGTTGTGTGCCTGTTGGATTGGTGGGAGGATTGGGGTTGACGGGTCACGAATTGGTGGCAAGGAGGCCATTGGCTGCAGACCACTGGGCCAATCATTAAAGGCAGCGAAATGCCACAAGTTCAGACCGACTTTTATTACCAGAGGAAACCGAGATTACAGAGGGTGGGAGATCAGTTGTGTCCTTGCCAATAAAAATTTAGATCAGCGGGAGGCTGTTGTTTGGAAAAGTCACAAGTTCAGAGGGAACAACCAAACTGTGACCTGATCTTTAAATGATTTCTATCCGTGCATGTTTTGATAGATTATTGCCTGTAAAGGACAGTTCAGTTAAGATCCCAGTTCCGACCTCATAAAAGTGTTTTAAGTAGAGAAATTTCATGACTGAAGTAGACTGAGGATGATGCCGGGGGCCTGCGGTCTAGGAAAAAGAGGATGGCAAACAGTGGAGCCGAAGCTGTCGGCTAAGCACGAGCGTGAGTGTTGTTGACGGGAGAGTGTATTAGCATTCTGATGCCTCTACTTCTACAATTAGCGATGGGTGCCTGCCTCAAACACTCTGCAGCACAGAAGTGGGACTGAAATAGATTCACACATATAAAACTTATACGTAGGACTTCTTAGAAATAACCTATTTTTAAGCGAAATTTCAGTTCTTTTTTTCCTATAGATTTAAACAGCATCTAGAAATGGACTTTCTGCCTTCATTTTTCCGAGTAGCAGAAAAGCCAGGCATGAATAGGAGTGAGCTCTGAATAGTGTGAAATGTTCCACTCAAGCTCCAAGATATTGGCAGCCTTATTGCAAACAATGTGAGTCCAGAGGTCCATTAGCTGGATGACCCTTGAACAGGGGCTTGTGCGTGCTCAGTGATTCGGACAAGGCGGCCGCCTTTTCAGCCCACAGCCCTGCGTACAGATTGCTGCCTTCCACTCTTTCAGATAGGCTCTGGGTTTTTCTTTGCCTTCTTGGTGGAGGCGATGTTGCTCTGCGGCGTGATTCATAAGGAGCTGCACTTATTTGGTGCAAAGAGCACGAACCGCGCACAAAACAGAGCTGATTGTGTTTTTTCTCGCATACTCTGCATGTGAGAGAGACATTCTGGTGTTACAGAAATGGGTTTGAAAAAATCCACCTGTCTTCATTCTAAATTTTAGTGTACACAAATATGCACTTTGCTGCTGTGATATATCATCTATTCTCCCAGCTCTTGCTCAATAAAGACTGAAATATATGCTCAGAGACTGCACGGAGAAGAAAGAGGCACTGAGCAGCCATATATATCCAGCAGAAGAAATAGTGCCATTGGTGATGCAGTGCACCGTGTGGAGGTGTTAGCAGAGAGTACGACAAAGAGCGGATAGTGGCTGCCTGAGGTGGCCTTGCTCCCTTGTGAACTCACTCCCACCAACAGTCGGTTTTGCAGGGTCAAGCTGTTCATAACTGAAAAGTCATCGATTCTTGGCGCCATCCGAATAATCTCTTACCTTGTGGCTGCTGAAAGACGTGTAGCTGTGGGAGAAAGTTATGCAAAGCAACAAAGGTGAGGATATAAACAAGAGTTAGTCACTTACAAGAATCCACATTGTTTTATAAAAAAAAATGCAGGCCAGATTCATGGATTTTACTTTTATCATTTCCACTATCCTCTCACCACGTTCGACTTCTATAGTAGCTGCTCCACCCCATGTGCAACAACAGACGATGATTACAGACACACAAGAGGGTTGAAACAACTCAAACGTACTTTTATAACATGTGTTTGCTCTCTCCCAGCCACAGAATGCAGAATATGTATGTCAGCACAAGCTGGACCAATAACAGTGATTTAAAAAAAGGGCAGTTCACACAGTGTCAACAATGAGCATTGAGAAAAACAGGATGGGGCTAATGGTGCGCTAATTAGCTTACCTCGCCTCTCATTTAAAGGACAGGGTAGCAGAGCAAATATCAGGGTTTGAATGAAAAACAGGCTATTGAAAGTGTTTCGTAGATGGAGGAAGTGACAAATTAGCGATGGCTTTGGGGCTTTGGCTACGTTGGCAAATGCCAGAGTGATCTATAGAGTCTCGGTACAGTCGCTTCCTGTCTGACATGTGAATATTAAAGTACTTCAAATGTTCAGCCATGTTGGTATACTGCAGGTTTTCTTCTAGAGGACGCCGATAATTTCCAGAATGGCAAGGACATTATAGTGTGCGTCTGCCCTTCAGGAGCTTTACATTGAGACATAAAGGTTCAGAGCACATCAACAAAAGAAGCCACTGGCTGGTAAAACCCACAATGACGCCAACATGGAAAATGGATTTTTCTCCACCACATACAAAGCTTGTATCTTGTATGCACAGTCGTAAACACTGACAAATTAATAGTCTTATATAATGCATCCTGGAGGCACGTTATTTTGACATACATCCTCCTCCTCCTCGTCTCGGCAAGACCTTCTCTCAAGCGTGCACTCACCGCAGCCGTCGCCACACGGCTGCAGTGCCGATGGGAAGGGGCATGCGGCCTCAGCCTGAAGCCCCTCCACATCTGGAGCTCTGTTCTGATGCATTTCGAGGCACCTTTGACCGCTGCGTAAGACACAAGAAACTTCTTCGAGCGGATTCTCATCGTTATATTCGGTCTCGCATCGCCAAGAGGCAACTCCTGTTCAGGCTGAGCTGTATCCTCTTTTACTAAATACAAACTGTTTGTGTCACTTTCTTGCTTAACTTAAAAAGAAAAATAGGTTCTTAAGTAAATGAGTCTATGGATATTCACTTCCATTATTATCACTGTATGCTCACAGCTACAAATAGATTTTACATATTTCAATTTCTCATTTATTCCTTCTTCCAGGCTATGAATTATTCATTACAGTGGGCTCCTCTAGCCTTTGGATATTTGTTTAAACAGCATGTTTAATTGAAGTCTTTCAGCCAATTCTGCAAAGAGGCCATGGTTTATGGTCACAACGCTTACACGCAAAATGAATTTCTTTGGCCGACAGCTTAATTAATTAGGCAGCTCTTTCTCAAGACTACACCAGCTGTTTCTTGTCTTAGGCAGAATCCACAAGAATTAATAAAGGAGGTGTTAACAGCAGGCCAAGTTCACAGCTCAATAGCCTGCACATCGCAGTGTTGAGGTCACACTGCTCCAGTGGAGAAAATTAATCATTTCTTAAAATTTAATCAACCCTTGCGTGCATGTGGCGTTTCTCCAAAAAATGTCTTGTAAATTTTCTGCATATCAGAACATTAAATTACCCTTTAATTATAGTTAATAACACTATTAACCTCCCAGAGAAATCTGTGATTTTGCAGTTAGGCTGAGCACCCACAGTCACCCCAAATGTGATCTGCTTTATTAATCACATCTTCACTTTCAAAGCTGTCAAAACATCGTTTGATTCCTGTCAACAGCGCCAGCGCCGCAACATGAGTCGGGTTAGCACAGTTCAGCGATCAACATCGACGTGTCCATGTTGATAGAAACGTGACAATTGAGTAGTCGAGGCCAAGACAGGCAGGGAACTCTGTGGAATAATTAAGTCGTCATGTAATTATTCTTGAGGAAACGCTTCCAGTCCTTGATTCCTCTTAATCCCGCTAACACCCCCTGGGTGCATGAAGCATCCACGATGGGTCTTCACCTGAACGCCTCAGTGCAGCAACCCCTGCTTATTCACAGCTCGCTCGTATTCAGTGCGTTTTGCTAAGGTTGGCCTCTGTTTCCAGCGTTAATCCTCACGCCCACAGATGTTTGCGAGGCTGATATACGTCATTCAGAGACACTGAGCAGTTTTATAGTTTCTGTCCCAATAACTTCCTCATCCCTGCATGTTAGCATGGTCGTATGTGTAAGTATTTGAAGATGATTCGTCTGAAGGCTTGACATCAAACTGCATAACAGTGTGTGGTGAGTCGGCGTCGGTGCGATAATGTTTGTATTTATTTAAAAGCTGGTGCATAAAACCAAACGTTAGTACGATAAAAGCGCAAAATTAAATGTCACAGAGCTTGAATTACTGCCTATGGCGACTTGTTTATCATAAATGCATTTATGCAGAAAGAAAGAAAGAAAAAAAGAAAGAAAGAAAGACCAGCAATCATGTGACATTTGCTGTTTAAACACCAGTGTGAAGGCTTGTTCTCCTTCTGACGGCGTTACTTATTTAGCCGATCATTTTAAACCTCTTTGCCTTTGTTGTGGAGCTGAACACTTCTTGGGGTCATTAGTGAGATTTTCAGACCTTTGTTTTTCTCTTTTGCTCTTATTTATTTATTTTCTGCGACAGCCGAGATACGTAGCTGAAGGTCTGTTGAGTCTGAAAGGCCCATTCCTGATAAAATGTCCTTTGATCCAGAAATAGTCCCAAACAAAGCTCAGCTATTACAGATAGTCTTCTTTTTGTTGCACACAAACCGCAATAATGCAGTTTAAGGTTTCTGTAGCCGCAGACCCAAAGCAAAGTGCAGATAAGCATGACCAGTTTGTAAGATAGCTGTTAACTTAAAAAAGTTAACAGCTCACGTTAATGTTTATTGTTAATTAGTGTAAATATATATAAAGCAGAGACTGGCAGCAGACTGGAGTATAGTATGAAAAAATCAGGGCATTTATCAAATTTACGATGAAATGAATACCAGAAAACAAGCCCTAAAGCAGATGTCATTAATTCTGCATTTCTGTCTGTAGCTCTTCTCTTTTAATTCATCATTTTTGTCTCTCTGTCTCTCTTTACCACTACTGGAGCCTGGATCTAAAGGCTACCTCAGCCTGAAAGTCACCACCTTTAATGTGAGCTGTAGTGTGTGTGTGTGAGTGTGCATGTGTGTGTGTGTTTAATGTCTGCACTGTAGAATTTCATATTTTCTTTCTTTCACAATTCTAAACAGCCATTCAGAGCGGTTTCTCCTATCGACTACCTCTCACATCCTTGCCTCGCATGCTCCGATATCCTTCATTTATTAATCGTGAACATATTCCAGAGTACTCTGACATTTAATAAAATATTTTTTTTTCAACGTTCAAAACGTGCTTTCCAATGTCAGAGAATTCACTCCCCTCTTTTCAGGCGCGTTGGCGAGCCTTTGTCTGCTTTTCTTGACGAGTCAGAGCCACAGAACAAGCGTGGTGGACCAGGAGAGGGTTCACCCTGGGTCTCCGTCTGCCTTGTCTGTGTATGTCTTCGTACAATAACCTTGACCTTATTTGTTGCAGCCGTCACCGCTCGTTTCACCAATGGGGTGTTTGTCAGCTACAAGCATGCGGAGCCCCCCGTGGTGGAATTTAAATATGACTTTGAACATTTTGGTGACCCAGTTGCGAGACACATCGTTTAAACCTAAAACCGAGTGGAGATTGGGTGAATCAGCTTTTGGCAATTACAGTGGAGAGGAAAGTGGGATCTCATTTCCTTATTTTATATATCAGCGAATGAAAGAGGGATAGATCATTTCATGGTGTTACTATTGTGGTTCCACTGGCCCATTTTAAATGCTTGGCAGGGATATGAAATTCATTATCATTACTTAAACCTCATTAAACCGAATAGAAGCATCTCAACTTACTAATTGGTTCCAAGGGGGTGGGTTTGAGGAATAAGCAAAGTAATTAATACTGGTCTTATCGAGCGGGGTTGCAGGTCTTCTTTTCCCACTCCGCTCTAATATTTCCTCGGTGAGTTATAAGTCTTCTGGCATATTTACACTACAAACGCAAGTGCTTTTCTGGCGAGCGTGAAATGTGCACGAGTGAATAGGAGCTTTGTCAAACATGGCGGGAGGAAGGAAAACAGCTCAGTGCTTTTCTGTGGCTTCAAATTCTGATCCCTGAAATTAACTAAGCAGTGACGGCAGGACGGTCGGACACACACTGAGGTGGAAAAAGAGTTTTCCCATGCAGCGACATCTGTTCCCCACCGTGCACTATCGAAGGGAGACATGATTAAAATGTTGATTATATGCGGAATATAAACCAGCCCTGCCCGACGTGGCAGCTCGGAGGTGCTGCATAATCATCCCCACACCTATTCAGAGCCATCAGGCACCAAAGGTCACCCGGCCTTTGTATTAATCATTACACAGTTCACATTTTCTGCCAGGATGTGTAGGTTTGAAGGGAGTGGGCAGGCGGCCGCATCGAAAGGTTCATCGATTCCACCCCCATTTTCTTCCTGTTCCCACGAATGCGGTGTCCATTAGAGCGAGACATCTCCAGATACAAAATAACAGCTCTGGACATTTACCGGCACAACTGACGGACGGGAACAGTTTGACATTTAAAAAATGGCTATCTCACTGAGGAGAGACAGGGACTTTTGTTGTAATCTTCCCGTTTCTGGAAAAAAAAAAAACACACACTAGAAGGGGATGAAGTTGATAAGTGCGTCTTTGATTATGGCTTTAGTGAACATGAAAGCAACCTTTTCAGCGGTGTCGCCTTCATGCTTAACATCTCCACCGTAAAGGCTAAACAACCTCGGGGGTTTTCCTGGCGTGGGTCCAACTCGCAGGGAGGCATCTAGATTACTCTGGGGTCTCGTCCGGGCCTCGTGTCACGTGTGACAGCAGAGATGACACTTACTTTGAGGCTGGCATGCAAATACCACTCACTGATCTGATCATGCAGTTTTCATCTGAAAAGAACAGCCGCTCCGTGCTGCGGGTAGACATTTGTCAGCGAAGTACCAGCCTCTCCACGAGCCGCTGCGCAGGACCAATCTTTCAATCTCCACGCTAGTCATCTTTCATAAAACTCGGTGCCTTTTGTTTGATAGTATTCTTTGCTAGTGAATTGTTTTTGATTTAACTCTGCTGGAAACACAATAGGAAATCTAGAGCACATTGACACATGAAAAAAGGAAAAAAAATGGATCGTTTGAGGTTCCCTTTGGGTGAAAATCACATTTTTCTGACCTCCATCTGCTGCTTTTACGCACTGTAGCACACATTGTGACCTAAAGATGAGGTAAAAATCGTGGCTGTAGATTTCAGCTCAGGGCTTTCATGTATAATTGCACTGAAAAGACTTTTGTAAGCAAGAACCATTTGTGATAAAAGTAGGTAATTGAAGTTCAAACAATCATCACACAACAAGATACTGAGCAATACAATTGATGGCTGGCCGCAATCTTGCTCATTCCCCTCGACTCTCAGCTCCAGAATAAATGCGTCTCCCAGTTTTCCCAGCTACATTTACTCCTGGTAAATGTCTAGAATAACATCATTGCCTCTGGGATCTCAGATGCTTCCGCAGGAGACGGGGAACAAAATAGTCACTCGGTCTGACACAGCGGCGTCACGCGTTTTTGTGCCTCTCACTGTCTTCCATCTGCATTAATTTGACATTCTCTAATCTGCCAGTGCTCCAAATTTCCTGCCGCTGACAGACCTGCTGCAGCCTGCTGCTTTCAGCGACTACAGAGAAGACGCGCGGGAGAAAGCGGAGCCCATTATGGGTCACCTTGGATGTATTTCCCATTAATAGGTGACAGGCATGCTGCTCTCAAACATGGACTGCTGTGATTTGGAGATCATTGCCTGCTGTCTCCCAGAAATAATTTTCAGGCTACAAAATAATTAACCACAAGATATACAGACAAAATGTGAAGGAGATTGCTTGTGACACGAACTTCGGGGCTGGTGGACTGATGAGATATGTTGTCACACAGCACTTAACTAGCTGTGTAATTGTAAATTGTATTAAACTGTCTACATGTACACAAAATGACACTGCTGCCAGGTTATCTATGAAACTGAGATTCTGAACTGGCTGGTTGCCATTGGCAATGACCTCATGGCTATTTATTTACTTGGATTATTCCGTCTCAAGCAAATAAAAGGCAGAATTCTGGATGCTGCTGCACAGACTATGTGGAGAGCGTAAAAGTGATGGCGGAAGACGTTGCCTTTCAGACGGCGTGCTTGCTATCAGCGTCCCCAGAGACGAGCTCAGAGCCAGGGCTCATTACAGTATAGACAGCAACTTATTGCCCATTTATTATTTTGTGACATTTCTATTGAGATAGACTGGCCCTTTTCCTCCTCAGCGGTTGTTTCATCATGTTTGGAGAAGCATTTACTGCTCCCCCGTGAGCCCTGCTTACATTTATTAGGGCAGGCTGAGCAGCAGATACACAGAAATTAGAATCTCGCGTTCGTGTCGTGCGTGATTTGATAGTGTCGGGCTCCATCCGGCCTCCCTGTCCATTACTCATCAGATTTTGATGCAGACTTGCTCCGGTGTGACTCATTCTGCCGTCCAACTCGCCGTTACTCACTCCCAGTCCTGCCGACCAGACAGCGCTCATGTCAGGTGTTGTGCGTTTAAATGAACCCGCTGTTCTGTTAAATTTCTATATATGAGGAACTTGAAAGAGCAGATTGACAGTTTCCTGTGATGAGTTTTTGCAGCGTGCTATGAAATGTGTTTGTGACTCTAAATAGGCTCTTTCCACAACCTCAAACCCTTCTGAAACAGCTGCCAAAAGCGCAAGTAATGCATTTTATAAAAATAACAATCCCAACACTGCCGGGGGAAATCAATACCACCACCCTCAGGGGTCCTAAACACTGAAACCTCATGATAACGATGCTAAACGCTAACTAGCTCAATCAATATATTGGGAGTGATTGCATAGTCTTGGCCTGCCTCTGAAGAATGAACCTACCAAACCAATGTTATTTATTAAAAAATAAAACTTTTCTTTAACGTCTCGCTGTTAAATATATTTGAAGTTCATGTTAAATTGATTTTGTAGGGTAGAATGAACCAGTATAAGAGCGCACGTACCTCTTGAATCCATTTTATTCTGATTGACTCGCCTTCATACTATTAAAACTGCTCGGGCTTATTTGCCTTCCTTTTAAAGCAATCACAATGGTGTAGAGCAGGACCAGGGCACGCCATTTACGTCAAGAGCCTACACAGAGATTACAAGAGAGACACTGAAATGTGAACTTCACAATCATGTGAGGCGTCATTTAATTCTGTGACAGAAAGCGAGTTAATGAGACGCACGCGGAGACAAAGTCAAGTCCACGTGAAGAGATCTTTGGATGTGAGGCTGTTTAATTACAGCAGGTAAAGTGCGGCACGGCTGAAGGAATTAAAGTACACTTTTTCTTGACCTTCAAAGCATCAGGTGTTCAAACAATCTCAAACTACACTTGCTGTCAGATATTCTTTTTGTTATTTGTCTCCTCAACGTGGAGAGAAAAGCAAAGATTGTCTGGTTTTATTGGCATCTGTCTTCATCTGTTCTTCATCGGTTCTGCTGACTGGTCCAGCAAACCTGGACCCACACGAATCCTCCTGCTGGTAGTGGAGCCCGGTGCAGGAAGCCAGAGGCAGCAGGCACACACTGGACCCAGGACAGAGCCCCGGGCGAGGTGCACCGGGTCTCTGCTTTGCACCTCTACCATCGTGCTTCTTTCTGGGCCCTCACAGAGGACCTACCAGAGGCCAGTATCGTGTTAGTGGAATATTACTTTGAATTTTAGCTTGAAAGTTGATGAAAAAAAAGCCACGATGCAAGATTTCTAAGTAACAAGGTCGCCGTTGCCAAGGACAGCAGACTCAAACACCTACTTCTCATTAGATTAGAAGAAATGTTGGAAGTGAATGGGTTTACTGTGCAGGTAGCAGACAGTTTTGCGTGTAATATTGATTATTATGTAATTTTAGCAGGTTCACAGAGTTAACTTTGTGTTGAAAAATTAGGGTTTTCTTTTTTAAGGGTTGTTTTTTCTTTAATCACTGATAAACACAAAATAAAAGCGTGATATGAAAAGACTCAAGTGTTCATTGACCACTGTCCACCACCTGCGAGGCGTTGGCGGAGGTGATAAATACATAAAACTGTCAATATTACTGTAAAATTCAGGTAAGGACCTTTTGTGAGGGAACACAAATCGTCCCGCAGCACCAAGTCATGTAGAACAAATTCCTGCCCCTCTGTTAGCGCTTCCATCTTGCACCTTGTTGGGTGCAGGTTGTAGGTGGCCACCTCATTTTCCAGCAGCCTCTGCGCTGCTGCCGAGAGTTATGAAGATGCAGGACCCGAGCAGTTGACCCCTGACCCGACACATAACGATTTCAAGGCTGACCCCGTTCCCTGCCAATCATTGTGTTGTTGAAGCCCCCGCGCCCACACACACACACACATGCACACACGCACTCACACCTTGAAGCCATTTTATAATTTGAGTCACTGACTTTGTTCATAGTTGCTGATGATGGGAGAAAATGGAAAATACAGAAAACAATTATATCTCGGCATGGTTCCGGCTCGCACCTGATGAGAGCGCTCATCTCCAGCCATGTTATTCTCAGTCTCCATATGAAATATTTAAAATGGAAAAGATGGGGCCCTGGAGCATGCAGCGTGCTGTACTCACCCACTGAAACCTCGGCTGAGCTTTGACTGCGCTCATCAGCATTGCGCATAGCTTGTGTTTAAAGGTACCAATACACCTGCCATCTGGAAATACCGAGCTGATTAGCATTTTTATTTGATTTTAATATATTCTTCTGAGGTGAGAATTTCCAAATATAGAGTAACCTGTTTCTTTTTTTTTTTTTTTTTAATTATTATTTATTTTTTCTCTGCTTGCAAGCAAACATGCAATGCAAGTTAATTCTGTTGACTAGTGTGTTTTTAATAGATCAAAGAGGAAATCTGGGGCTGTCTTCTGCAATTAAGGAGATGCATTAAGAAGAACAAACCCCTGTGGGCTGTTGTTTTCAAATGATGCCCCACTGCTTCCACGGGTACATCGCGATTAATGTTGTGCAGATATGCCCTTTTGTTGAGTGCATCAGACAGCAGGCAACATTTTCCCAGATCTGGATGTTTTCCATTCAAACTAGAGGCTGTTGATGTTCTGCAGAATACGGAGCCAGGAGTTATCTGAGCACCAGGAATGTCCAAACCTTCCCCAAGAAGATGGGCTTTTTGGGATGATTGATGGATGGAATACTGTGCCTTTCTCCCTGTATTTTTTTTTAAGTAATTTTAGTTGTGCCATTATTTATATTAAAAAAGGATTAATGAGGTAATTCAGCTATCATGGAGAATTATGTTTTTTTTTTTCAAGCAGCTGTATTAATGCAAACTGTCGTTATCTGAAGTTTCCTTCTCTAACGTGAGGTGAATGAATGAAGAAACCTGCATCAGGAGAAGCCAGACAATCCAAAATATTCTAATGTAGTGAAGCGATACATGCAAATGAAGCCACGGCACATTTCACAAACCCACAGCTCGCTGTCAAACATTACTTCAAATCACATTTACCGGCAAAATACAAGGCACATTTCTCCATCTCTCCCCCTCTCTTTCTCTCTCTCTCTGTCTGCACTTTCTTCTAACAACCTCCTTGATCTGGTGTCACGCTGACGGCTGTAATTGTCAGATGGTCTTTGCTGGACAGCTCTCACATGTGGAGAGTCTGAGCCCAGTAGGTGGGAGAGGACGGCGGCTGAGGTGGGTCGAGTCTGCTCCTCTCGTCCTTCAGGGTGCAGCCACCAGTTTGAGTGATAATTGCGCGGCGCGGCCAGTGTTCATATTCATGATAACCCTGAAGCAGCCCTCTTCTGCAGTGAGATGTCTTTTTTTTTCCTGCCTGCTCTCAAACATCACCGTCATTTTACATTTAGCGAGCTTCAGGGCCTCTCGCTGAAGATGAGCAAAACACAATTATTCTTGTTTACAGCAAACTTTGACACTTTTGTCTTTTCTGGGAAATAAACTGGTGAGTTTGAAAAGTTTATGAATATGGATGCTAGTAATTGAGTATGTAGTGGATGCTCATTAGGGGAGCTTACAGGTAAATTTCCATGTGTGGTGGATTATACTTGGAAAACGACAGAGTTAAAGGGGGATAAGAAATAATGTCCTTAGTTTTCACTCTTTAAGACACATCCTGTCACACTGTTCTTCAATGCATCTATTTACCATCAGAGGGCTTGAAAAGATGATGTCTTTGTGAGGGAACAGCTTTATGGTCATAGCATTAAAGTTTAGCTATCCTCTCATCAAATCCTCAATTAAACAGCTACAGCAGAAAACAGTGCCTCTCAGAGAGCTGATGTTATCATCAAATACTTGATTTTATTCAAATTTAGTTCTCACAGATGGTTGCACATCATATAATTGTAAAGATTTTGCTCGTCGCTCTTGCATTAATGAAGTACAACTGCAGATGGTTCAGTGATTGAATCTGCAGCTAATGTCTGTTAAAGTTCCACGTAGATGGATCAGTGTGTCCTCGCTCATGTTCTTATTTGAGCTTACATGCAATTTCATTCACACTTTTTCTGATCTTCAAAGAGGGAAACCATGATAGTTTGACTGCGCCATCGGCATGTTGATTACTCTTTATTGTCATATATTGATGCTATGCAATTAGGACAGCTCTTGAAACAGTAATTGAAAATGTGTTCGATGTGAGGAAATGTAGTTTGACTGTCAAAACCAGCAGAATTGGTCTGTTTGAATGCCCCTGAGATTTTGATTTGTTTCTCTCCTGCTTCTTCTCCTTTATCAGAAGGGGGCACATGTGAAGTAATCGCTGCTCACAGATGCTGTAATAAGAATCGCATTGAGGAGCGGTCACAGACAGTCAAGTGCTCCTGTCTGCCTGGCAAGGTGGCTGGAACTACCAGAAACCGACCCTCGTGTGTGGACGGTGAGTATTCCAGCAGATCCGGAATACGTAGGCGAGGCTGTGTTTTCCTAAGCTTCACCCCAAGGTTGCACAAACATGGAGAAGAAAAAAAAAAACAGGTTTGTCTGGATTCTGATGCACCACAGGAAAAGAAATCATTCCCATTTTCCTATTTAATCCAACTAAACATGTATTTCAGAAGCTTGACAGCACTTTTTTTTGTGAAGACGCAGAGATTTGGCTGAATAAAAGCCTCACCCGTGCATCGTCTGGTTCCAGATAAGATTAACATTACCTCAGCTGCTGACAGACAGCAGAAGGTGTGTGCAGAGCTTTATTCCAGCAGCCCATGAATATTACACCCCAGGGAACAGTGAAAGAAAGGCTAATGTGAAGCAAAAGCGGCAGAGGAAAGTGACCATACATACATGTGTGTCATAATAGCTGTAACATACTTCTCTGCATGAAGGTCGTCGACAGGGTTTCAATAACATGTCAGAAATGGACCTGGTGCTCAGGACTGATGTCCCTGAATAACATAGTGGCTTCGGAAAAACCTTTCACCTGCAGCCTTATCTGAAATCCTTTTGCAAATATTCCTGCAATTTCTGAGGACTGGGTGGATTTTCAGGTCTCATTGTCAGCCCTGACACTTTCCCCCCCCCCAACTATCAACTCACCCTGTATTTAAGGTAATTTTCTCCTTTTGATGGTGGGAATGTGGCATGCACTAAACCATAAACTCATGTCTATCGGTGCTCTCAATCAATCACGCCCACTCCGAAGGAAATAAAAGTTCTATGCCTAAAAGCGGAGACTAATCCCCAGCCATCGTCATTTTTTGACCCATGGATCTTTATTTCTTGACACCTTGGAGTGACGTCACGCTCCTGAAACATCAGCTCCCCCGCAAA
This sequence comes from Arothron firmamentum, assembly GCA_016586285.1. NCBI lineage: Eukaryota > Metazoa > Chordata > Actinopteri > Tetraodontiformes > Tetraodontidae > Arothron > Arothron firmamentum. The sequence continues at coordinate 293,652 of BJFM01000481.1, read as the reverse complement.
ACTTCCAACCGTGGCAAAATATTGGATGGAGACGGAACCATGTGCCATTATTGAAACCAGCGTGAACCCAAAGAACAGAAAACATTACCACCCTGTCAGAGAAGATTGCTTCCTCACACCTACGTACGTCAAACCTTCAGTGTACATGTAACCAGCGACACCTCTTAAATGTCACTGGTGGTGAATTCTAAACGCCGGTCAGCACTGAGAGGGCCGCCATGTGAGACAGTTACCTGCATCATTATCTCGCTTGTCTCTGCTGCCTGTAGCATCCATAGTAATTGGGAAGTGGTGGTGCGAGATGGAGCCTTGCCTGGAGGGGGAGGAATGCAAGACGCTCCCTGACAACTCTGGCTGGATGTGCTACGCTGGCAACAAGATCAAAACCACCAGGGTAAGATAACTTCTCGTGACCGTGGGAAATGAGACGTTGGGGCAGAGCAGAAGCGCACGGCGCCGCGGTGCTCCGCCTGGCACCGACAAAACAATGTATTTGGGATGAATTCAGCTGTAAAAAGCAAACTGTCACTGAAATTATCCTCCTTTTTTTTGTTAGAACACGCAGCCATACACCACATCAACGTACTAACGCTTTGGAAAAGGTGCGATGGAACGGCGACGGTTCAGAGGTTAATCTGCAGGTCAGCCTCTCCATTTTGCAGATGCTGGGCTCACCTTCCCCAGCTCCTTTTATCGCTCTGTTTCGTAAAACACACATTTCCTGTTTTGTTTTTGTTTGTCTTTTCAGCGCTGTCACAGGACCGATTATCACAAAGACAATGAACCACTTGTTGCTTTCGTAAAAACGATCAGACGTCTGAGAAGATGTAGAATACGTAAAGCACACCCCGTTCAAGGCCGCTGAAAACACTGACATTCCAAGCTGCCTCGGGTGGGGGGGTGGGGGGGGGACGACTTCATTATAACCCTGTAACAAATACACCCTTCCTTTATCATTCTAAAGCAGAGTTTCTGCATTCTGATCTGGAGACCGTCTGACCTCCCTCCTCTGGAACCAGTATGACGTGTTCAGTCTAAAGCACAATGGTGGGAGAGGAATACATGAATGGACATGCATTAACCAGGACCAGTAGTTGACAGCCCTCAGGTGTTTTTTTTTTTTTTTTTTTCATTTTCTTTATGAGTATTGTGAGAAAAACGCTGTTTATTGTTTGTTTCTTTTGTACATGGACTTTGTTAATGGTGGTGGTGAAATGATCATTCCAGCTCCCGAAAGACTCCGCAGATTCTGTATATTTGACCATTTTGTGTACTTGTCTGCCTTCAACCACTCTCAAATGGCTTTAGAAACCTGCCAACTACCCTGACACTGATTGATTTGCCAAAAATGTGACACCAGTGGGTTGGTTGTGATACTTGAAATGCCTTATTTGATTCGAATCTGTCAAAGGGTCATGACGTTACATCAGATGTACATATGGAGCCATCTTAACCGACATGTACTGAAATTCCATTAAAGTTCTTCATGTAAGTGTTGTGAGTCTCTGAAAGGGCTTAGGGTATCTGAAACAACCTGACATTTAAAAAAAAAATCACTAAAAAGAAGTGTAATCAGAGTTGACCGTTGACAGTTGAATTATATTAAAATTTCTCTTCCTGCCAGGGCTGCAGGTCACCGATCACTGTTTCTTCCCTCCTGTAGTCAACACCATCGGATAGATCTGCCGTTGTACACACTGCAGATGGATGGCTAACAGGGTTTTGTCCTGTGTTTCTAACACTTTGATGCAGTATCACAGTGGGGTACGTTCACAGCCTCGTCCCCTCTGGGCCTCTGCCGCTGCTGTACGAGCATCATCCATCTTCTGGAAAAATAAGTGTTTCCTACACCTCCCACCTGCTGGAGTTGTTTCTGCTCTAAAATTCGTGTAGTTTGTGGTGTACTTGTCAACTAATGGAAGGCCTCACAGCAGATATAGGCTATGTATGAGCTACTGACCATAAGTGGACGACAGACATCTCTACAATTATGGACAAATCAACTCAGCAAGCAGGAAGGGCCACGGTAACATTACTGGTCACAGAGATAATTTTATTCATTTCTGCATGTTCAAGACATTAACCTGCCCTCCCCCGCCTTTTCTTATGCAGTGTAATTTTTTTTAAACATAGTTTCTGCCTGCTGTGGCTTGTGGCTGTTTATCCCCTGAATTAATTAATATATGCCAATTATTATAATGGGCGTGTGCAGTAATTAGAAGGACACTGCATGGTAAACACAGCTGGAGTCCTATAAGCAATAATGCAAGAATGGTGCGTACACAGGTTATTTTTGCGGTGGTGTGCTCTCCACATGTTATCTGCTGGGTCCATCTGCTGTGTGGATTGTGCTGCATTAACACAAATGCCAAAGCACGCTGCACATCAATGTGCTGTAGAGAAATGACTCCGTTAGTGGAAACGGTGTTGACATACATCCTTGGCGTGCACGTCAAGGTGTCTAGTTGGTGTTTTATTTGTTGCAGGCTTGCAGTTGATGACAGATTTGTAAATGTTTATTTCCAGCACTGAATCACTAAAGGGGTAGAATTTGCTCAAATGTGTACGTTTTTTTTTTATTATTATTTCATTGTTTAGGGTGGTTTCTTGGGCTGCTGCTGTGTAGGCACTGATGTTTCACATCAGGCTGCAGAACAGTGAGAAATAAGAGGTGAGTGATGATGATGTGCCCTGACTTCTTTTTATGATGCACCAGGGACATCCTGGGAATTGAGGCTCCCCAGGGTTTCTTCCTAAGACACACTTCATTCCCCACTCTCAGGCAGTCTAGTCATGCTCCTGCCTCCACTCTCGGAAGTCGCTGCTCCGATTCCACCAATATTAAGACAAGACATAAATCAGTGGGATGTGATGATACGCTAAGTGTCAAATACCTCCTGTCACGACAAAATCCCCACCAGCCAATAATGATCTGCTAGGAATAGCATGTTGGGGGTCTCTTTTTATGCACAGACTTAACAGCACGGTTGTTGTTAGCGTTGATCACACGAGAAACTGGTAGATGCAAAAGTTATTACCTCCGTTTCACGTTTATTTCTGTGGCACTCAGCTGTCGGCGAGATGCAAGTCTAATCACATTCCACACCGAGAAAGCTCCCCGCCTCCGCTGCAGGACTCTAGGATTTCAGAGTCAAGGTAACACGGACTAAACTGGATTGTGATTAAAGTTGACACCAGGTGCCTCCTGCTTCCTTCCCCTCCTTCTGGGCCTCTCATCTAAATGATTCATGCAGAAAACAATGCTGTTAGGTCCTCACAAAGGAACAACAACTTGATCACACAGAGCCGACACAGACAGGTCTACAGTGATATCGGCAGGGAGGCTTAAATCACGTTGCGTCCTGCCACTGGGCTGACATTCTGTGTCGTCGCACGTGTTGTTTTTTCTTACAGCTATTCGTCCTGACAAATGAGAGAGCGTAAACTAAGTCAGAGCACTAAAAGTGGCTCGCTAATGGAATCTGTCCCGTCTGGAAGACGAAGCTTGGCACAGCTTCTGGATTCCAGGTGTGATAATTTGACCTGCTGCGAGCTTGAAGGGACTGTTTGCAAATACATGTGACAAGTGAGCGCTGGCCATATGCTGGCAAGACTGGCATCGTAACGGAGTCACCTTAGACGCTTCATCAGATTGAAAACCATCTCCGGAGCTGCATACAGTGGACTTAATTAATTCTAAATATACTGCTGATGTCAAGCTTTTTTCCTTTGAAAAATAGGGAAGGGATTTATGTCTTTGTGAGAAAGCCAACCCTGAATTAAAGATGAGCTTCCCTCCTGCTTTTTGTCAAGCTATTGTGAACAACCCGGCATGTACACAATGACTACAGGTAAACAAAAATAGGTTTGGAGAAGATCGGCTTTGTAAAGGAGCTGAACAGAATTACCATGACATGGAAGTGCCTCCAGACTGCGTTAGAGAGCTGTGGCTTTTGTTGTTTATATAGCACCTGCAACCGCAGCCTGAAATTTGGCTCTGGAATACCTGAAAAGGGCCACAGAAGCTCAGTAACGACTTTAATTGGACTGCTAATTTGGGTCCTCACCTCCTAACAATGAAAGGAGAATTGCGCCTTTAGATGCATGTAAAGGCAGAGATTTTTATTTGTTTGTTCCCTCAAAGACAATGACATAATGTGCTCGTCATCTGTTGAGGCAAAGGACATGAAATGAGCAGCAAGCGAGTCATGTCCATCCTTCCTCCCTCACTGTGGCGTCTTGCTGTGGGTTATTTTCCGTCTCCTCACTTTGGCCTCACCCTTACGCTTGACTTTAATGGGGAGTGACAGTAAATCACAATTACCCCTATGTGACACTTTAAAAATAGGTTAGGAAATGAGACCATCCTCTTCCGAAGCGCCCAGTGAGAGCACAGCAGGTCACAGCTCACAGGTTAGGTTTAGGGTCATGCATTTATGTAGTTTTTCTAATTTATCCAACAGATCGCCCATATGTAACCTTAAAGATGAAGAGGTTAGTCAGGGAGAAATTCTTAAAATTGGAGTTTTATTCATGTGTCCTTGGCATAAATCTTGTTTATTTGGTTGGGTTTTTTTTTTTTTAGCAAGTTTGAGATTTAATGAAATTGAAAAAGTGGTTTTAACATCTCAGAACTGAACCAGGGAACTGAAGGTATATTGTTAATATTTCAGCTTCATGTTATCTTTCATTTAATTAAATATGTAATTGATCAGCTCATCCCAGCCTGGGACATAGAAACGTTCCACACAAAACAGAAAAATAGATCTGTAATATCACCTGTGTGGAGAAAATGAAGGCAGCGACTGATCCATTACACTAGTTCACATTTCAAAATGACAAAAAGCAGAAGACATCAACATATGGCTTACATAGTCTGCAAATGAATTTGCGGTGCCTTATATTTGCACGGCGCAGGTCCGTGACGCTGCCTGATAACAAAGCGCTGTGTTTCATTAATATCAAACACAACTACGAGGCACAAATGCTTATGAATACATCACACAAAGATGATAACCTTAATATTGTGCAATTAACGTTCACATGCTCAGCACAGAGCCAATGTTCAGTCCTGGTTTAATTAAACAAAAATTCCATCTCAACTGCACAAAGTATGTGTGCATAACAGCAATGCAAATAGATGGAAACCTGTCATCCAGAACACACGACTTATACTTTATGGCCCTGAGTCACCTACAAAGTTGCCTGCAGTAAAAGGCTAATTTAATTCAGGCGCACAAACGTGCACAGGCACACACAGAGAAAAAAGACAAGTGAGGCAAGACTCCTGTTTATGTTTTTATTACAAGTGTCAATTCCAGAAAAAAGGGGAAGAGAGCAGCGTTTTCATTATGCTTTTCTTGCCCCAGGACAGTTGATTTTCCACTAGTGAACACAGACTGTGGGGGAGGTTTTCTGCTACATATCAACTGATAGAAAATGAGCTACGACTAATGGGTTAGCATGTGTGAAAACATGATTAGAACAGTTCAAACACGATAAAATCTTACACTTCTTCATTCGCTGATAAGTAAGTAAAATGTGTTTGTATTGCACATTTATAAAAGGAGCGTTTTGCAGCCGACACATGAAGGAAAAGAAAAATAAAAGCATATAAAATACATTAAGATTCAGTCAGAACTGCACAGAGAACATCCAGGGACAATGCCAGTGACAAAAAGACAAACAGTTCAAGGAGGCAGGGACCTCCATCCAGAAATCACGTGCAGCGTCAGTGGCTGCCAAACGCAAGCCGGAGCAGATGTTGCAGATTTCAGTTGGTTTGGTAGATGTGCTTCTGTGTGCTGAATTTATTCTGCGTAACAGCTGTGAGAGAAGATTTCCGCTCAGTGATGAAGCTCCCTGTGACTGGCTTTACGTTTATTCTGCAGCGCTGCACAGATTTCTTTATTTTTCTGAAAGGCTGTCTGCAACAGTGTGATTCACCCGGTTCATCAAAGACACACCTGAAAGTCACCTAATGAAAGTCTCAGAGGCTCCTTTGAAAATAGAAGATAGTTGAGAAATCTCATTACGAAAGGAGCCACAAATTTCCGGCAGCATTGCCAGAAACTGCAGCGGGATGTGAAAAGATGCTTTTATGTAACTTACATTCTAAAATGTGTGGAAGAAATTGAAAATCAATGTTGTTTTTTTTATTGTATATCTCTGACAAAGCATGACCATGGTGGTGTTACTGACAACAAAGTAGTGTAGCACAATACATACTAAATAGTCTGCAGAAGTTTTTGTATGAAGCACAGTTCCTCGTATTTCAGGTTTCAAGAACATCTGGTGAATCTCAGGATGTCTAACTTTAATGAGCTTTGTATTTCTGTATAGGAATAAAGATGAGGAGTGAGATGGGGAATGGTTCAGTGTGCAACGTAGACAGATAAAACTGTCGGACTAAGATTTAAATTGCAATAATATTCGAAGCCAGACGAGGTTTTTTTTTTTTTTGTTTGTTTTTTGAGATTGGAATCTTTTGCGCGCACGCGCGACGCGGCGGCTCAGAGGATCCATACAATCAGCAGTGTGTCAAGATGCAAAAGCAACAGTCACCTGCTGAAAATCTGACCGCAGACGAGCGACTCATCTTATCTGCTCCTAAGCCGGATGTTGGGTGGAGGAGTGATGCAGCAGAACATGATGTCGATAGGGTGCAGCTGACTTTTGTCCTTTTGGATTCAAAATGTCATGCCTGAAAATTGAGCACCAGATCTAATCAGTTCATGCTTGATTCCAGGTGAGTGACTGCAGTAAATTCGAGGACAATTCCTAAAGGCGTCCCTGAGACAGACAGACAGACAGATGAGTGCAAAACATTTTGGAATAATTCAAACTATTGTTAGCTGTTATTAAAACCATGCAGAGCACAGCTGGTTAGTCACAAAACTAATTATCACCTGAATTAACAATGAAAACAGTTGTTCCTCCAACAGTGAGAGAATTATTTTAGAATTTCTTTATATTTACTAATATTGAATGAAGCTTGTGTTAGAAAACAATGCGAAAACAATCAGGGTGTCGATCTGCGTTCTGCGCTGCCTATAATTCGTTTAATTGCAGCCAGCTCGCGTGCAGCGTTCACACTGTCTGCTGCGTCGGAGGAGATGATGTGGAGTCACAGTTTATGTGTTCTTAGAAAAACGTTTCCTCCGTGTAAACGTATCTGACTAAACTCAGGGGATAATAGAGAGGCAGTCAAAGCGGATTCAGAGGGAGCGTTATTGGTGGGAGCGGGAACAGCCAATGAAGTGGTAATAACTGTAAACATCCTGTTCTGTCACTGGCGGCCCTTTGCTTGGAGGCAGAGAGGATCCAGTGTTTCCCATCGTTACTTAAAGCTGAGTCCCTCTCCACAGGAGGACTCGGTTTAGAGAGACAAACAAAAGCATGATGTAAATACCCTCAGCGGTGAGGAAGTTGCTCTCCTCTCTCTCCGTTCTCCACACCATTAGCATTTCAAACAGTCCTTGTTTTGCATCCGAGCTTCATGCTTGTGTGCATGCCATCGCAGCCTTGCAGGTGGCGGCCTGTCAAACCAGTCAAAAACAACCTGTGTGTGTGTGTGTGTGTGTGTGTTTTCTCTCTATGTAATGGTCTAAGGGGATCTGACCTCTTTACAAAGCTCAGAGTAACTGTACAGGACGGCATCGTCTTCGAACGCCACATAATCATACATTTCTGAGTATATGTGGTATCCTGCTTCAAGCCGCAGACCCTGCGATTCACATTCTCATGAAAATCCACCAAAAGAGATAAATAAATAAATAAAAAATATCTCCCTTTTTCTTGACAGTTTCTGCAAGCAGGGCCACCTAAACTCTGCCTGCGTGCATCACGTTGTGATCAGAATATCAAACACTGCGACGGGCTTCTGCAGCAGCGCTGGAGTGTGAAAAGTTTGCTGCTTTATTTTTGTATCTATTGTTCCCTAAAATATTGTAACCTAAAATTGATTAACTCTGAGCAAAATAGAGTTTACACTGGGAGAAATGAAAACAATGAGATGTTGCAGTTTCTCTGAATAAATTCAGGTTGTTATTGGTCTGTCAGACGAGGCGTTCACTGTCCTCAGAGATACTTCCCTGGTAGTTCAGACCAGTATGTGGAATGGATTGAGTTGCTACCGTGAAACCTGTAAAGAACAAATGAAATTACTTTTGCAGCTCTGGTTTTCTTCTTTTCGGTTACGTCAACAAGTTAAATCTAAAATGTGACATCTTTCATCAAATCCTCGTCTTGTTCTCTGTAGGTCTCTAATATGATACTATTAACATTTTGGTTTCTTTATTTCTTCACTGTGCTGCACTATGACACCTCTGACCACGTGACTGCTGGGTATCGATCCCCCACTGGCCACCAGCTAACACGTCCCTGTCCACCCGTAAAACGATCTCCCCCCGAGAACCATAAACGCAGCCATTTCGAAGGATGCGTTTCTAAAAGCAGTGTCTGTCAGATTTAATTACATGAGTTTTAGTGTTCCGTATTAGATTCCAACTTATTTCATGTGCGCCCTTGTGGCCTCATCATTCAGCAGATTACAGAATTATGTTTTCAGAGCCCAGCAGAGATCCGGGGTGGACACGGCCGGTGGGACCCATGATTAAGCTCGACTGAGGAATTTGTCAGCATCAAAGGCTGAGATTTACTAAAATAAACCTTTGTGATATCTATTCAGGCAAGACTAGTGTGATACAAAAGGAGCCGATATAGTACAAGACTGTATTTAAGCATCTCTGGATATTAAATCCTGCACTGAAGCAATTTCCTGTCTCGGTTTTCTATGACTAAGGCAGCTCCTCTGCTCACCTTCGTGGTCTTGACTTTGTTCCCGGAGATGCACGACCAGCCGGTGAGATCAGGGAGAACTCGGCACTCCTCTTCTAAAAGACACGGCTCCATTTTACACCACCACTTCTGACGCACTATTGAAGCTGTGGAGAAATGCAGCACAAAAGGTCATTTCAAACAGAAAATGATGTGGGAGACAATAATCAGATTTCACACTCCACGGTCCTTAACAGCCAGGGTACCGTGGGCATGTGGAGATGATGCTACTTTGACAAATGCACAGCAAAAATGTTGACTTCATAGAGCCCCAAATGGGGCCCCAGTCACATTACCTTCAACACAAGAGGGCAGAGCCCTCGTTGTCCCTGCTACCTGTCCTGGGAAGCAGGAGCACTTGACAGTTTGAGAGCGTTCTTCAATCTTGTTCTTGTTGCAGCAGCGATGGGCAGCTACCACTTCACACGTTCCTGTCCTCTCCTGCTCTGGCCCTGAAGGACACAAGTTAGCAGAAAAGGGCCCATTTTTGAGAAGAATCAACACTCCACATTGTATAGTTTACATGTAAGTAGAGGCAGATTGAGTTTTTTTTTTTTCTTTTCCTTTCATATTTCAAATTGTCATACATACACAAATGGTTTACCGCTGTCAGATGTTTGTAGAGCTACAGCACCCCCTAGTGGTCAAAACCATAAACATTTATATTTATGGTTTATGGTTTAAACGTTTCTGGGGCAGCAGTTTGTAAAATTAATAGATTTATCCATTTATCCAGGATAAACAAAGAAATGAGTATTTCTCCATTATCATCCTAAACTGATTAAAAAACAGATACATGCACCCAAGCGTAAAAGGACACTGAGCGTGTTGACCTTCGTTTCTACCTAAGTTTCATTTTGTTGCTGAAACTGTCATCCTGGCGCCCAGGTTGGTGACCAGGAGCCCTAATGAGCCGCTCGGGAACTGACACTGGTCTGGGCTGACTCTGATACCTACCCATCCTGCCTCTGGAGCTTTGGTTGCCAGTGGCCACTAGCTGGCTGCAGAAGCCAGCTATGCACAGCAGCAATAGACTCCAGTGGAATGGTCGAGCAGATATGATCACATTCATGTTTCTATCTGCACAGGAGAAAAGAAATAAGCATTTGCACACATTTTTCCATTAAAATAAAAGACCACTGATGTGAAATAATTCCGTTATTAAATGTTTCCGGTAATGCGTCACCGCAGTTCTCAGGACTGATTTTAAACTAAGAAAAAAAAATGTCCAAAAATAAGTAAATAGATAAATAATGAATCGACTTTGAGGCGGATGAGTGGACTTCACACACTTCTGACTCACTGCAGCCCAAAGGCAGCAAACCTGATTTCACTCGCAGCTAAATTCTGCCTTTAAAACCACTTTCATGAGTCACAGGAAAAACTGGGACACTCAAGTCAGCAAAACAGTGTTGCGCGCATGCAAGATAGTAATGCATGACTGCTGAATGCATTAGCATGCAAAACTGGCGGACAGCGGGGGAGATTAAGCAGTAAACAGTAAAAACGCTGGAGACAAATTAATGCTTGACATTTTTGGATGAAATTTGCTGCGCGGATCATTTTTCTGCCGCCGACTAATCAGTTAATTGAATTTTTCAACTGTAATTAAGTTTTAGGTTAACTGCGAAAGTCACAATCAAGCTGGACGTGTGAAACTATAAATAACATATTTAATAAATAGGAGAAGCCTCACCTCGAATGGCTTTTACGCCGACGTGACCCGCTGCACAATCCTCATCGGTAGATCGTTTCATCAAGTTTGTAGAAATTTCCAGCCTATTTTCTCAAGTTTCCTCCCTCAGCTGTGATAACAGCCCCCCAGAAGCTGCGCATTCACACCTCAGCACCTCTCTCGGCGGCTCCGAGGATGCTGGTGCGAGACGCGCTGGCCTGTGAACGCAGAGGGAGCCAAGCCTGCCAGCTTTCCCTGTCCGACAAATTAAAACTTAATCAAGTCAGAAACCATCTGTCGCCGGACAATATGCGGCCACTTTCATTAAGGCCCTAAGAAGCTTAAAGTCAACCCCGTATTGACGCGGCGGCGCAGAGATGCGCGGCCAATCCCTCCGGAACTGGGTGCTTTCTGTCAGCTGGAGACTGTCAAACATCAGCTTTACCTGTTTTCTTACTGAAGCAGCACAGGTGAGGCTTTACGCACTGGAACATTTAGCTCCAGTGGTGCACCGGGCCCATTTCAGGTTCTGAGAATTCAGCTCTTTTTTTCATCAGTCAGGACCTTGTGTTTTAGACCAGCTGGCTCATCTGAATGTGCAGAGGCAGAATTCTCCAAGAATACAGTAAATGTCTCAAAAACCTTCGAATATTTGCACAAGAAGACAAGTTTAAAGACATAAAAAAAACATTAAGTGATGTATTCTTCTTTAATCGTGACTCCAAAGCAGGACATCTGCAATAAAGCTGAAATGTGTTTGTGCTTCTTTTACTTTCCAACAGTGAATACTGTGATGTGCCTCAAGATGGCCAAATAAATCAGCTGTCAGAGGCTTCTACAGCCATATTAAAACTTTATTCAAGCATAGTGCACATCATTATTCTCACTTAACTGACAGAAACGGCTACAATATACAGTAAGTCAACAACGCAACAAATACACAAGCAAGTAAACATGTTACTAAAAAACTATTTAAATGATTCCATGTTTATGTGGTAACCAAGAAAAGTTGAAATTTACTACTGCAACATCCCAGTAACCTTGTGGAGTCAGCGTCAGTGCAGAAGATCTGGACGATCAGGTGATGAAATTGAGCTTGAAAAGGACCGTCTGAGGCGTGGTGATGTCGGCCACGGCCAGTTCCTGCCCGTCAGACAAGCCCAGCTCTGCAGCCCCACACAGAAACACACACACCTCACACCTTTGTGCACATTAATCCAAAAGGCAGAGACCACAGGTCAGAGCAGCTTACCTTTTAAAGTCTTACACAGGTTCGGCCTGGTTCGTTCCTCGATGGATTTAATCGACTGGAAAAATGGAATTCAGTCACATTTTAATCACGAGTAGGTTCAGAACATGACATGAGACAGTTCACTGATTCACATATGTGTGTGACTGATAAAGAAATGTAAAAATTAGCTAATATGATGATTGGGTTTTTTATCGGTTACACACTCCATTTTACCTGCAAGTAGAGGGTTTTGTTCTTCCCTTCCAGAGTTGTGGTGATGGCCGGGGATTTCATTTGTCTAGAGAAACATTTAAAAACTCTTTTAACCTCAAAACTGTCCTTTTTGCAGCTGAACATGCAGGTTTCTTCACAAGACAACTCACAGAGCTGCGTTCTCGGTAAGGTACTCTAGAACCTCCTGCAATTTAGCCGAGGAGGGAAACTGGAGGTTTTGAGGCACCTGGCTGCACGCAGCGCAGTTTTTCTGGAAACAGAGGACAGCTGGTTACAGTTGTGCTGCAGGATGTACAGAAGAAAAAAAAAAGCTTAACAAACCTTTCGTTCAGCTTCAAACGTGTAGGTGTAGAGACCATCTACATCATTAAAGACCAGGTAGTTGTTTAAAGGAACATATGCACTGCAGGGGGAAATCTGAGGGTTAGTCACGTTCATTCTACAGAGCAGCAGATCAGTAAGAGTTTATTCTGATGCTAACCTCGTAGCTATTTTAAAGACTTCTGTGGCGCAGGCAGCTGCGAAGACAAAGACAAAGCTGAGACATGAAACCACAACTGTACAAACATGTTTTAATCTTAGATTTGTCTGGCCTGCGGCAGCTACAGAGTTAAAAAAAAA
>BJFM01000481.1:255366-281015 GCA_016586285.1 Arothron firmamentum | reverse complement strand
AAAAACACCCAACTCTTACCAGCAATGACAGCATTAGTTGATGCCACAGCAGGAATAATTCTCTTCACCACTCCTAAGACACAATAAGTGACGAGAGTTTGACACCATTACACAGACAAGCAATAGAGCATTTGACCTGATGGACGTCCTTGAACTCACCTTGAGTGAGTCTGTACGTCACTCCTGTGATGCTGAACTCAGAGGCTCGCTCTTGAGCTCTTTCAAACACCCAATGGATGTGTTCTGGATTGTCTCCATCTAAGCTAATATCTGAAGAACACCGCTGAGGTTGTTATTGTAATCACATACAGCACAGGGATGAAGATGGAGTTCCACCTTACCTCCGAATGGCTTTTCTTTGGGCCACTGTAGGATTCTTGCATATTCGATGCAATGCTCTGGTAGCCTTGGCATTGATGCAATAGTGCACATTGGAAAATTGACCTGCGGAATATAAAATTACAATGAAGCAAAAACAGATTCACAGGTGCTTGAAGGATTGGTGCAAAAATTAAGGATGGATTGAACTGATCAGGGAAGCTGAAAGCTGACCTGTGGAGGATACAGCTCCAGTGTGCATTCAATACAAGCAGTCATGCCAGGCAAAATGACCCGGGCATTTCCTTTGAAGCCTTCAGTCCCTCCATCAATGAGGGGGATGATGGAGCTGGGATCCACAACTTCATCTTCATAATTCAGCAGAGATATCTAAAGATGACAAGGGTAGTTACAGCTAACTACAGACTCCATGCATACAGTGGTTCGAAGTCAAGGCACGAAAAACAGTATAGTGGTTTCTCACCAGCATCCCATTCATCCAGCGTCTGGCAATGATAGAGTCCAGTCCGCAGACGATGATGTGGAACTCTGGACAAAGATCACACAGGTTAGCGCTCTCAGGATGCTCCTCTATGTGCAGCATGATCAATGCACTGGCAGAGCTCAAACACTTACGCCTGTAGAAAGACTCATCCAAGTCTTGGATCTTTTTAAAGTGGCTGCATGTTTTGTGTTAGGGAGTTTTTTAAAAAAAAATCAACATGTTTAAGAAAATGTGAACAAAACCTTTTTACATTTCTAACTATTGCTGCTTCTGTTGCAGGGATACGGGACAACCATGCATCCGGGAACACGAGTGTTGACAAATTCGGCAGCTACTTCTGCCTTTGGTCGCCCGACATCTTTGGCTCTGGAAAAATGCAGGCAAACATAATTTATCAATGTTTGATTATGTATACTGGGGTTGTATTTCACATATATGAAATCAATCTAGTTAAAGTTTTAGTAAAAACACACCTGAAAAGAAACTGTCTGTTGAGGTTGGACACATCAATATTGTCCATGTCAACCACATGAATGAGACGAAACCCAGACAGGGCCTAAAGCACAACAACACACACCAGTGTGTATATTACTTCTACCATGTCTTTGATTACTTGGATAAACAATAGATTTTTCCTCAGCATGTTTCATTTCGAATAGAAAAATGGACCTGACTGTAAAATAACAAGTGTAGTTTTATCCTACCAGATTTTTGAGGAGCTCGCATCCAAGTCCTCCTGCACCAATGACTAGAATCTTACATGTCTCCAACAAGAACTGAAGAGACTATATAAAAACAAACAATAATATTCTATTTAAAAAACTGTAATCTGACTGCATAAAACAATATGTTCCTATTCTTCTAGCGTACAAGTTCATTAAAGTTAATGCTCCTGGGTCATCAGTGTGTCACCTCAGTGCTTGGTTCAAAGTCAGGATGGGTGAATGGGCCAGTTCTCTCCAAAAACTTCTTCACGTGATTCCAGCGGCCATCCCAGTCGCAACCAATGCCCCCGTGTCCACCATCAACAGCCATTCTGGATGACACAACAATAAACTGAACTTGTACTTTTATTTACGCAATTACACTTGAGCCAAACTGTTTCTTATTAACATTACTTTTTTCACAATTGTTGCAACTGTTGCACTAACATTTATGGAGATTAAACATGACATCCCTGAAGATGACTGGAATCTGTGTTGAGACATGTATCTGCGGGGTAGCACAATTTTAAAAAGCGTCAGGTTTTTTTTTTCTTTCTTTCTTTTGGTAAGGTAACTGAAACGGAGAGCAGTTTTGACTTATCTTACATCATTATTATTAGAATTTAATTGGGAAATACAGCTATATCAATTCAGGAGAATTGGAGTCTCAGTTGAATACAAAATGTATACAGTAGCGTTATTATGAATACTACGTTGGCCACTTTATGAGACTTAACACATACTGTTCGCCCACAATTGCAATATTCATTCAAACTAAAGCTCCATGGCAGGTAACTGCAACAATCCGGATAAACCCGGATAAATAAGTATAGCATCTGTGTTTAGCTTGTGTAGATCTATCTGATTAAAATTTTAAAACCTAAATGCTGAGGTGGACTCGACGTATGTAGCATGTAATAGGTACACAGCTAACGCTGATGGTGCTGTTATTATTGGACGTATGATTCTGATTAGTGCAGTACCTGGCATCTACGTTATGTTTGACACGGCATAAATAGTGACCACAGAATAAGGTTGGCTTGGATATTTTGTGTGTTTGCATAATGTCGGTTTTATTTTCGCGTCTCCTGGCCCAGCAGTCGCTGCACAACTGCAACGTAAACCTGCTGCCAGTCAGAGACCTTTATTTAGCATTCGTCACTAACTTCTCAGTCACGTCCTCTATTCGCCTTCTTTTCTTCTCCCTGGAAGAAGAAAGTGTACCATGTTCAAATATGCCGAGATGAAGACAAAACATGGGAGTTTGCTCCCATAAATCAGATTTTTTTCGTCCATTACGACTTACGGCTCCTCGGCATCCGCCATACTTTCACGGTCCCATGTCCTCGATTGCGAGTGTCGTGTTTTCGAACGTCAAAGCTGCGCAAAGCCGACACCCCTGCAACGAAAATACACCTGCGCTGAAAGTGTAAACCACGAAAAAAAAGTGTTTTCAAGTCTCGAGCAATTTGTATTTTTTGTTACACATATATTGTAGAATGTTTTTCCAAGAAAGTGATTACTAGTGTTATGTTTTTATAAAGAAATCTATAGAAACGTAAAATTCCAATGTATTCTACTTCCGGGTAATTTTTGATCTTTTGTGTTGTTTTTTTTTTCCCCTGTGTATTTGCAAAGATGTGCGTTAATCTCTGGGTTTCATGTCGGTAGATTACTTTTGTCTGAGATATTTAAAATTTGAAAACCGACAAGAAAAGCACAGCTGTTGTTTTGCGCAGTTGACGCAAGCATAACTCTCCACAGGCTAACTGTCGCGATATTTTACCCTTAGCGTTCAACTCCCCTTCTCCTTCGAGCTCAGATCGTGATCAGCTGACCCGTCAAAGATTACGCAGCAACGCGTGGATCTCTGTTTGTGTTTGCGTGTTGCTAAACTACGTATTGAAGACATGGCTGCTAAAATGGAGCTTGCACCCCTCAGACAGTGGGATGATTTCTTCCCAGGACCGGACCGTTTTACCAAACCTGAGTTCGGAGATTTAGCTAAATGGAACAACAGGGTTATAAGTAACTTGATGTACTACCAAACCAATTATTTCATCGTGGCTCTGGTGGTTTTCCTCATTGTAGGGTAAGCCCTAGCATGCTAGCATCACTGACTCTATGTTTAACTAGACTGCATACCTTTTGTCTCCACACCCATCAGCAGCAAGTAGACTGTGCCTGTAACATCTGCCATTATTTTGACAACCATCTAAGCACGATAATCAACTTAATTCCTTGGCATTTAACCAGTGTCTTTCTTTGGCCTACTGTGTAGCAAACATTTTGGTATCTAATCACAATAACTTTCAGAGTAATTGTCTCACAAAACGCCAGTTAGAACGTTTACCCATTGTCGTTATTTCCTTTAATGTTTAAGATTTTTTTTTAAAGTAGTTATTTTAATAAACTCCTTTGATTCTTGATTGATTCCATTTGATTTTCTCCGAATGTACAGCAAAATAATGTAGTGGAAGAAACCAGCATGTTGTGCTGTTTTCTATTAAATTTTCTGTTTAATGTGACATTTTCATTTTTCATTGTTCAGGTACCTGAGCCCATTTAGCATGTTTCTGGGGGGAGCCGTGGTGGCTCTGGTCTTCATGGGTTCAGTGTGGGCAGGAGAGAACAAGGCCATCATCAAGAATTTCAAAAAGAAGAATCCCACTTTGTTTGTCATTGGAGTCATGGTCACCAGTTACTTTCTGCTGTCACTGTGTGGGGGTGTCATGGTCTTCATCTTCGGAAGCACATTCCCATTGCTTTGTAAGTCTATGCATCACACAACCAGCTTCACATAAGTGTTTGGACTTAACTCTAACTAGGCAAAGCATGATCCGTGTCTATAAATGAAAAGGATTTGAGCTGTATGAGATCAGCCCAATTTCAATCATGTCAATTTTGGTAGAATTGGAGGTTAAAAACGTGCAGAAAATGCATGTAATCGTGTCAGTTTTTCCTTTTCTTCAGAGCTACTCACACTCCCGTCAGGTCGAGTGGCATAGTGAGTCATTCATGGGGGCCTGACTAAGGTTTTCTCTGGGTGAACAACTTTTTCCAAACTCTCCCTGTCATTGAGAGTGTGGAAGTTTCCACGGTGTACTTTACTCACGATGACACCAAATATTTGTCTTTGACGTTCTCAGACACACTTGAAGTCAAGCAGTTGTTGGTTTTTCAGCACAAACATATCCTAACATCACAGTGGATAACTGAGACCTTAATCGCATCCTGGGAGACATGCACTTTGCTGCCAGTGTTGATGGGTTGCCATGTGTTGGCGGTATTAGCAGAACTACATTTACTGGTTGATGTCATGTGTTCAGTATCTGTCTGGAGTAAATGATATGGGGGCGCTTTCCCATCTGACTCGAAGGCCTATCATGTGTATTTCCTTGTTGTGTTGAGATGAATCAACAGTTTTAATGCTGAAACAGTTTTCATTTTTCTGACTCGATTATCTGTGTAACTATCCTTCTATTTTTCTGTGCAGTAATTCTGATTCACGCCTCCCTGAGACTGCGCAACATGAAAAACAGACTGGAGAACAAGATTGAGGGTGTTGGGCTGAGGAAGACCCCCATGGGCGTCATTCTGGACCTCCTGGATCAGCAGGAGGAGAAGATTAACAAAATTCAGGATTTTCTTGAAAGCAAGTTGAAGGAATGAAGGGTCAGTGAGCTACAGCATTGTTCCATGTGTCATCTTTTTCCATCTCTGTTTATGTAACGTTCATTCTTGTTTTCCATTTGTTTTTGCGTTAGATAATAACATTATAAAGGTGTTTGCATATTCACGGTGTAGGTTTTACGCTAATGGTTACCAAAGTCTTGAGATTTCCTCCATCATGTAGTTTTCCAAAATCAAATTATTTCCCCCCGAGAGCACTTTAGTCCACATTAGGACTAACCAATTGTTTCAGAAACAGGGAGCAAAATGTCTGAATGCTCCTTGCATTGCTCCATGCAAGTATTACGTATGACTGCTTATTTTATTTTTTCTTAGAAAATAATCCAGAATTACCCAGTTTGCTACCTCAAAACAGATTTTTTTTTGTTTTATGTGTATTGCTAATATTCACCTACACTCACTCCCTGAACCATTATCCATTTTTTTAAGCAATAGCATCCCTCTTTGCTCTCCAGGAGCTGTAAGAACACAGATCTAAGACACGTTTGTTCCCCGGGCTGAAAATCTTACGTATAATAGACAAGATTTATTTTTATTTTCCTGAGGTTTAAGCTGAATAAGTAGAGTTGTATCTATAATGCTCACAGCTATGCAACATCTAAAAAAGAATGGCAACTGCAGCTTTGTTGGTGTTACTCAATATTATGTATGTTTCTTCTTTCTGATGTGTTTAATTTAAATTTAATGCATGCAGAAATGTAAAAAAAAACCTAGAATGCAAAGTGCTTGTTCTGGAAAACAAACAAAAAAGAATTGTTCACTGAATTTTTCTGTCTTGATTATTAAAAACTGGACTATAGCTGTCCTCTGCCATGTTCTTCAGCTTCTGTTGGGATTTAATCTAAACAGAAAAAGGGAAAATGTACTGAAGAGCTGCAATACTGGCCTTGATTTGCACTGTATTGTACTGCATATACTCCTGATAATACAGCGAGCACAAGTGTCTATTTAAAGACGTTATGGAATCAAATGTGTGATATATATTTTATCTGACTTGCATTTGGGGGAAAAAAAGTGTTGATTGATGTCGACCTAAAAGCCAAACACGACTGTTAAAATAAAGTCATTAAAATTCCCATTTTTCAGTGTAAATGCGTCCTGCAACTTTCACTAAAGGTGGCGAAACAATCATTTTAAGTGCCTTTATTGGTTGCTAATGACAAACGCAGCAGCTGACAACAGAAATGTGAGCGCAGCAGCCAACACTTCCCACATCGGTGATAACAGTGAACATTTCCTTTGCAAACTTAATCTGTGAAATTTATATTTGGCTAATACAAAACGTGTTAAATAAACATACAGTGTAGTGAGAATAACCATCAGCAGCTGCAGCCTTAGATGAGACTCGTTTCCTCTGATTCCAGGCCTTTGGGGAGCGGCACCTGTAGGCAGAGACAGGAAACATCCTGTTTCTGTTTGATGAAAGATTTATTTTACAGATGGGGACACTCACGGATTTGAGATAGGCCACGTTGCTCTGTTTGATCTCGTTCAGCAGCAGGTCCCGGGGCGTCAGCTCCACCTTCGGCGGCACTCGTCTTCGAGGGATGGGCTTCAGAGTCTTAATCACATCGGCCAGGTTTGCCTTCTCCTCCGCGACCTCTCCGCTCCCTGCATTCTTCACTTTGGGGGTCTTCTTCAGCTGGAAACTGGCCCTGTCCGCCCTCCTGTCCTCTCTGGGGTCCAGCTCCAGTAAAGGGTTACGCTTCTTGGGGGTCCTCTTTAGCTGGACGTCCTGTAACTGGTTTACTGGCTCAGCGGTGGGTTTTTTGAGGACTTTCTTGCGTTTGACTTGTTTCTGAGGTTCTGGAGTGTCTGCCGGACGGTGCGTTTGAGGTTCAGCGCTCGGCGTTGGTGGGGCTGGGATGAGGCCGTGCTCCTGCAGGAGTTCCAGAGAGGGCATGTACCCGAGCATCTTCAGTAAACCCGGAGGCAGGTTTAGACTGTTTTCGCACATCTGCAGCATCTGGTTCTGCTCCTTCAGTTGCTGCAGCCGCTGCTCCTCCTTCCTCAGCTGCCTCTGATGGTCTAAATTCCGGGTCAGGATGTTGGTCACCACCATCCTGGGACCTGGAAGTTCAAAGTGATAGCCCATCTTCAGTAGGGTGTTGTTGGCCTTCAGCAAGCGTGAGATCTCCATCTCGGCGTGATGGCCCAGCATGTGCCTCTGATTGTGGAAGCGCAGCTCCGTCAGGGTCTCGTTGAACTGGAGGCAGCGGATGATGGCAACAATGCCCTTCCCGGTGATGAAGTTGGACTCGATGTTCAGAGTCTTGATGCTGCGGTTCTCCCGTACCATGTTGGCCAGTGTGAAGGCGATGTTTTCATCCACGCCGGTGTTGGCGATGCTGAAGCTTTTCACGTGCTTGTTCTTCTTCAAGGCGTTGACGTAGTCTAGCAGCATCTCTTTGGGAATGTTTTCAATGTTGTTGAGGTTGACCTCGGTCACAGAGGGGCAGTTTTTGCGGATTTTCTCGAGCGTCGAATCCAGATTAGTCTCATTTCCTGATGGTCTTGATGTCATTTTAATGTTTTTCAGTGCCAGCTTTGGAATATTTAGTTTGTTGATTTTTCTTTCTTCTTTCTGCGGGAGCTTGTTGTTAGCTTCATTCTCGTCTGGGGTTGCTCTAACTTTATTTTCTTTTGCATCTTCATCTTGAGGTCTGCTGTGTGCTTTATCGCTCATATCCTTTTCTTCTGAAACCATCTCACTCTTGGATTTTTCCAGGATTTTTCCTGTGCTGCTGCGTGGAGCTCCTTGCTGTTTGTCTACATTTGAGGATGACTTTGATTCTTCTTTCACATTCTTCTCATCAACCTTCTGGATGATTTCTTCCATTATTCCCTCCATCGCTCCATCTGAACCGTCTACAACTTTTTCTTGAGTAGTTTCCCCTGTCACATCTTGTATTTTAGGCTTTTCATCCCTTGAGATTCCATCTATTTCTTTTGTTCCTTCTTCGTCTCTCAAAATCTTCTGCTAGGAAAATCAGAACAAATATTTCATTATCTAAATTTCATCTTTTATTGACCTTTGACCTCACAAACAGTGAAAACGCTCTGGCAGACAGTGCAGAAATAACGATCCTTTTGAAGTTTTTCTAAGAAACAGAACACTTTCTTGTTTTTGTTTGTTTTTTTAGCAAATATACTGTTATTTTACTGCTATATTTATTTACTTTTTCATATTTTTCCAGTGGCGATTTTTTGCTATAAAGATTAAATGTACTTTAATGGTTTCCAGTGTGGATAAATTCTGGGATGTCTGACCTGACTGGGCAGCAGAGTAACAGGCACTCGTTCCTCTTCCAGCATACGCTTGGACTCTTTCTCCCAGTAGAGGTAATCTACCAGAGATCTGTGGTCAAATGTCCCCGTTGGAGGCTTCTCCGTCTGGTCCTTCTGTCTCTGTCCCACCGGGACGCTCTCATCTGGGGCGATCATAATGTCCATCTCGCTCTGGAGCTCCTTGAGCTCCTCCGGAGACAGCATGGCCAGGATCTCGTCCTCATCTATGTCCTCCTCATTCAGCTCCTCAATGTCTTTACTGTTGGACATGTTTGCGTCTTCTTCTGTCCGCTGATATCAAAGTTAAAGACGGCTCTTTCTTATCGTACGCCCGGGTTCTGAGCGGCTCTGCCTTCAGCTACTGTTTGCCCTCCGCTTCATGTGGAGGCTAAAATTAAACTCTGTCAACTGTGTGGAAGATATTTATGGTACAAGCAGGCAGACATGCGAACATTCTCTCTCCGGGCCTTTGCTACCCAGCTGGCCCAGCCATCAGGATCTTTGGAGATGACAGTAGCTTTAGTCGAAGGAGAGACCGATGGCAGCAGCTGTTCACAGAGTCGGTGTAAAGTCTGTTTCTCTACTCAGAGATCAGAGATCTGTGGAAGAAAATCTCTCGTTCATTTCATCAAGAAACACGAGGCCAAGCTGGTTTCGCTCCCAAAAATAGTTGCAGATCTAAAAACTATAAATATATATTCAATAATAATGTCCTGAGGCACCTGATGCTGTTTACATTCAACTGCTCAGCAAAACACCCAGAAAAAAAGGCTCTTTGGAGCATTTCCATTGTGGACACTTTCCAACAGACAGGAAAATCCCCCCCAGCAGCCCCCAACCACTGAGGACATCTACATCAGGAGGTGCAGGAGCAGTGAGCTCCCTATTATGGTGGACCCTGCCCACCTGGCCCAGGGTCTGGCTAAGGTTATCAAATAAATATACCATGATAAAAGTAAGATGGGTCAGTAAAACAAACTAAATGTATGAAAGAATATGAAAAAATGCTTCCACATGTACAGTATTTATTCATGTCCTTGATTCCAGTGGAAAATATTTAATGACAACATCTAACAACATAAAACTACACACTCAGTGTACAAATCTGTGTGAAAACAAATGAAACTGGAACATTTATTCTCACGGCAGTGTTTTCCTGTTGATATATTTAAAAAAAAAAATCTTATTTAAAAAACAAAAACAACAAAAACATGCATTTTTAAACACAAGTACGGCACCAACCAAGACGAATGCTTACACAAAAATCATGATACATTCTTGTTCATTTAAAACAGTTTCACTGAAGTCTGCTCTAATTAATGATCAGATGTGTCGCACCAAAAAAGGTTCAAACCCAGGTTTTGATTTGGATCTTATGTCACGTTTATGCTTAATATTTGTACTTGTTGTGAGAAAGGTAAAATTTTTATTCTATAACCTACTGTGTGTTATAAGGCAGTAGCTAATTCCTGTTACACAGAATTCACTAAAAACTTTTTTTTTTCTTCTTTGAAATACCCCATGTTTGAATCGGTGGTTGTGCAACATCTTAATGCTTCCTGACACATTCTCATCTGCCTGTAAAAATCTTCCAACCCAAAGGCACATGGGAGAGTCATTCAAGAGTTCCATCACTCAGATGTTATTTTAACTCATGGGCGGTGTACACGCTGTTGCTGCCACAAATCCAACATAAACACCCTTGAAGAGATGGTCATGGTAGCAAAATAAAGTCTGTGTATTACTTCCTGTGTCGGCGACAGGCCATGGCTTCAGTTGTGGTTTGGTCCTCTTTAATGGAGGCTCGTGTAGCTCCTGTCCAGGTAAAATCTGTGTCCGCAGCAACAAGAATAACATCAGTATAACATCAATAACTTCAACCTATCAACTTACAGGTCAGACTTTTAGCATTGATGGAGTCAGAAAAATCTAGATATATACTTTTGACTATACATTTTTTAACATTAAAGTCATTGTCTGGCTTTGTTACAGCACAAAGACTTTACTGCGATATTAAACCAACCAGTGTGACTCTGTAGACTGAGCTGGATGGGCAGGTTTCTCACTGTGGACTGTGAATGTAATGACGTGGAACCAAGGAAAATGGAATGTCTCAAGCCTTCATCCTTCTCCGTTATAATAACATTTTGCTTGTTTTTAGCTCTATGGCTCTGTGATTCTCAGAGTTAATCAACAGAGGGGTCATTTTTTTCTCTGGTTTATTGTCGTCAGACAAAAAATAAAAAACATTAAGTACGATAATATTGCAGACCACAAGATGGAGCCAGACACCCTGACTCACTGCAGAGGTAATTATGTGGTAAAACAGCCCCAACATGATTACTTTATTTAAACATGTTGATGCATTAAAACGCGGAGCTGCTGAGGCTGCACATTTATTATAATTACATTACATTCCTGAACAACGCCCTAATTCTGGTAACTGATTTGGATGTTTAGTTTGCGGATCAAAGTCTGATGGTTGTTTTCATCTTTGTAATCTTATTTCACATATTACCTGTAGAACAGCGTTTCTACATCTAGGTGTGCACCAAAACACCTGCAGAACTCAGTGAGTCTGGTTCTGTATGTAGTCTTTCTGACGTTAGGATAAATATGAGCAGGATAAGAGAAGCTTTTCGAAAGACAAAACACAAGACATAAAATAAATCTCAGAGACGAAGTGAAAAAAATGATGAAATAAACTGCACTTCTGCACAGGAGCGAAGATGAAACATGAAAATGGAGATGAACACCACACACAGAAGCTTGCTACGTTTGGCCTCACCCTTAAGCGTGAGACTGGCTGCCTGATGGTTCAGGTGAGTTTAGGGCATCAGAGGCAACCACCTCAACCGATTCAGATTTATTAGGGACTATGTCAGACACTTTATTTTCTGGAGAAGATCTGCACACGTCAGCGGCCAGACAGGAAGGAAAAAGTGCAGGCATAGAGAGAGAGAGAGAGAGAGAGAGAGAGAGAGAGAGAGAGAGAGAGAGAGACTGAGTAGCTGCAAGTCAGATACGAGATAAAACCTGTTCCTACCAGTGAAAAAAGCAGAGAAAGCAAAGCAACATACTAGCTGCAACATTTCCACTCAAACGCTAACCTCAGTTGTCTTGACTCATCTCCTCTAGAATGCACATTAGGTAAGCTAAAACGCACCTGTTGTGTGTGGGGCTGCGGTTGTACGGAGAAGCAGGAGCACCAGGATGTGGGAACTGAGGCGTGTCCAGTGAATCGTGCTCCGTCAGGCCCACTGCCAGCTGATTGCGCCAGTTGCCTGAGCTCTCTGCTGAGGACACTGCAACAAGACGGCAACAAAAACAGACGGTGTTTGTTTTTGTGGTTTTGTACTTTTGACACGATTATGTTTCGTTACATCCGTTACCATTACGAGCAAATGCCCGCAGCAACAGTGACCCATAATCGAACTCGTAAACATGACAACACAATGTTTCTTAAATATGAGGCTGATACTAAGAATGCGTGAATGCATGATTCACTTCTTCTTCTGCAGCACAGGAAAGAACCGATTACATTATTCCCCTCATGAGCAGGCCATTATCAAGGACAGTAAAATATAAAACATATTTGTTGTACTTTTACGGGCTTTTTGAGCTCACCAGAGGAAAATGAGGTGGTTCTGCTGGAGTGGCTGATGGCCGCTGGCATGGTCTGGTAGCCCAGGCTGAGCTGAGAGCCGCTGTCAAAGTCATATCCGGTCAGCATTGCCCTTCCTCCCTCCCTGTGACCTTTGCTCCGGTGGTACCAGCCTTTCAGATGTTCTGCCACCAAAGCTTTCTGCATGTTCTTGGCCAGCAGTTCATTTCTGGGCCCCTCCCGGGACCGTGGCGGCCTCATCGTTGCGTACGGATTCTGGGAGAGACTGTCTGCTCGGAATCTGTCGTGTCCATGGTAACCATTCACCTGGTAGGAAGGGTTGACGTTGTAATGGCCTTCAACTTCATTCTCATACATGTACGCTCCGTTAGCATAGGGCTCCATGTCCGGGCAGGGGTACCCGCTGACGAAGTAGCCACTGGCTGCGTAGGGCTCACATGGGTAGCTACAACCAGAATGGTGCTGGACCAGGTTGGGCATGCTTCCAGTGTTCCCATACACATCCAGCTTCCTGTGGGGGCGGTGCATGGTTGAGGTGCGGGAGTCCAGTGTACTGTAGTGGGAGTTGGTGGCACCACAGTACTCCAGACTGGACTGGCTGGTGTAGGATGAGCCGTCCTCTAGGACCTCGGTGCTGTTGCTGCGGTGGGCCGGCGACAACATGAAAACGGGCTTTTCGGAGTCGGCGTCCTTTCTCAGCCGAGGCTGTGACTCCAGACTGCCGCTGCGATGCCTGAAGCAGTGAGGAGAGCCCTCCGACCTGGAGACGCAACACAGCTCCCTTGTGTCACCAAGTATTGATTTATTAGCAAACAAATTCTGGAGTGAAGGTTAAAATGTAGATGGAAACAGAAGGTGGTGATTTGGAAAAACTGAGAAACAAAAGTAGCTTAATACACCACAAAGACAAGAAAGAAAAAGAAAATGATTTAAAAGATGTCTTTTTAGGGGCGTGTAAAGCATCCCACTGAGGCTTTCTTTCATGCATCATGAGAAAAGGGGTGATAGATTGTAACAAAGATTGCTGTTAGAGTCCTGCACAGGTGTAAAAAAGCAAACTGTAACAGGTCTGTGCTACTCCCACAACCGATGCAGGACTCTGAAGGAGAACAGCAGCGATCTGAGTGACAGTGCAGAGGACTGGAGGTCACACCTGAGGTGGCTGCTGCTGTAGGCATTACGGATCATGACAGGGGTGGGAGGCATGCTGTGTGGCTCTCTGGGAGGTCTGGGTAGGGTTTTATACGGACTACTGCGGGTGGAGGAGACATCTCTTGGATTCTGGTGGTAGTTAGAAGCTTCCGGGTTTTCAAAAGCTAATCTGAAGACGATTGGTTCAGGAGAGGATAAAAAAAAATTATGACATGTAAGGAAAGGAATGAGGTAGAAAACATGACACAACGGCAGCAACTTCTGCCAAAACGAAGAAACTACTGCTCTACTCTGAAAACATTCGCAATTAAAGACAAACAAGCATGAAATAAATCAATTTTTACAGAATCTGATAAAATGGATGAAAGCAACTCGATCCCAACCTGCTGTGAGCTTTGTTATGATGGTTTTCCCTCTGGGAGCCGGGCATCTCCACGTCATATTCCGCTCCCAGAGATCGCATTGGACTGAGCTGGGGGGATCCTTGCACAGACCGAGACCGTGGCCTTTGGTTGGCATCTGAGTCATCTGAATGAGCAGGTATACCCAAACAGTGGGAATTATTAATCATGACTCAAATGAAAAGAACACTGTGCACCAGGAATGACGCCGTATTAGTCGTGTTAAGTGGAAATTTTTTTTTTACTCCATGAGAACAATCACATCTGGATGGGAGATAGAAAGCAGCAAATAGGATGGATTACAGAAAAATCCATGTTGCTTTACTAACCATCATCGAGTGGGAGACTAGACAGAGAGCCACAGTCTGAGCGGTTGAGTTCATCTGTTAAAGAATAACAAACCACAGGTGTTTATCTGAAAACACCGATTACACCAGTAACTCGGGCTAACTCGCGCCATTTACCTGCGATGATGACCGAGGCCCTCTGCGTGGGCTTCTTTCCCATCTTGATTCTATACTGGTTCATTTCGTCTTCGATCTGCTGGAGCTTGTGCATGGCGTCCAGGCAGTTTCTCCTCCTCTTCTTCTTCACCGTCTTGCACAGCTCCGGCTCATTGGCGAGCTTCTTGGCCGCCTCTACGATCTTCTGTTGCAGAGCAAATCTGCTCTCCAGGTTTCTCAGGAAGGGGTCCTGTCCAGTTCAGCAGAGACAGCAGGTGTCACGACAGCTCCATCACATGCAGGAAAGACCTCGTGCAAAACTGTCACCTCACTTCTGCTTCAGCTTTGTTACAAAACTGAATGCCAAATTGAACTTCCTGAAAACAGACTGTGACTAATGCATTAGTTGGACGCGAGTTTCACCCAACCAGTGCATTAGCAAATATTTGCCTCCAACTAAACTGTTGATCATGAAGAAGGAATTTGTACACCGACAGACGATAAGGCTCGGCCTTGATAGTTACAGTCCTTTACATTACAAAATATATTATGTATTTATATAAAAAGCTTCTTTTAAAAGATTGAATAAAGTCAATCTGATTACCAGAGATGGTGTTACTGGATTGAGATCTACCAACTGAATACAGACCTCATTGTAGGGGAATAGGTCGTCCAATTTGAAGGAGGTGCCGACCCGCCGTCTGATCTGTGGGGGTCTCTCACCCGAGGACAGGGGATACTCCTTTGGCAGCTTGCCTGTCAGCTCCTGGTTGCACAAGCAAAGACAGTAAAGAGACAACCTGGACAGTTAACGGCGCCGGAGCTGCAGCGTCAGCCAACATCTCACCGCTTCTCTCATGCAGATCTTCTTCAGTTCCTTTGTCTTCTTGGTTAAGATGTCTCGGATCTCCTGCTCTTTCTTCCTCAGCTCAGAGAGTTTCTCTTTCTTCTGCTCTTCGCTCATTTCCGAGTCTGCAGAACCTGCAAAAACACGACTCTTGCTATTCTGGCATAAAATATCAAACACTTCTTTAACAGAGAGTTTATCCCCTCTACAGGTTTAATGCTGGCAACCTAAATATGACAGAACAGGAAAAATTAAAGTCCACACCTGTAGACACCAGGCTGCCATTGCTGGCTGTTATTAGGTTATTCTTCAGACAGGCCTCTCCCAGTCTGTTTATTTTTGCTCCGCTGTGCTCTGTCAGGTCCATGGCGATTTCTTCCAAACTCCTTACTGACCCTAACTTGGCCTGAAAAAAAAAAAAAAAAGACAGACTGTGAATGGATGCATCAGTATGAACGCTGCAGCAGTTAGTGTGACAACACACACTCACTCTGCTCTGCTTTCTGTCCAGGTAGAACTGGTGCTGGCTGATGGCCATGACCCAGATGGTTTTGATCAGTGAATGGCTGGCATACCACGTGTGGATCTGAAGGCCTGTTTGCCCAAAGGTGCGCTTGGTCACCGCTCTCCTGTTGCCAGGAGGACAGCAGGTTTTAATCACAACTGAGGTGACAGCGAGCTCAATGCTAAAGAGCGCAGCTAACTATTAGCACAACTATCACCTTCTGTGTATCAGCAGCGATAACGTTATTTTCTAGTCAAATTCGGCATCTTTGGGGTAAATCTTACCTACTAATAGTTTATTTTCCAATGTAAAATTTTTAAAACTGTAAAGGTATGAGGTTTGTAGGAGTTACAACGAGGAATTTCTCCTTCTTACCTGTGAGGATCGTTAACCTCTACAGCAAACTTCTTCTCCCGAAAGTACAAGTTTTCCAACTGCTTCCACTGGTAGAGCTGGAGGGAATAAAAATGGTGATTTATGAGCGGGCAAATCTCTTTCATGCATCTGCGACAGGCTGAGACTTTAGCCCTGGTTAATATTTTTTTCTACGAATGACATCAGCAAAACCTGGAAAATAAGAAGCTGCTGCCTGTTTAACCACAGTCAGACTGTGAAATGAAGTGTCATTACAGTCTGGGATGGCAAGTCTGCAATAATCCAGGTGTCAGACCGTAAAGACACAGTCATCGCCGCAGACAATATTTTTCCAGTTCTCGCCTCCATATCGCCCAGGTGCTGACTGGCACATGTGAACCGTCTGTTTGGATCAGTGATTCAGTGTCTGAACAAGAGCTCACAAATGCCTCTGAAGAGACCTTCTGACACTCAAACATAGAAAGGCAGGTAAAACTTGTAAAGCACTGATTATTTAAACCCCAGAAAAAGCTGGTAAATGTTATCTGAGCCAACTTTCTGTATCAGATAGAGAGCAGATGTTTATATTCTTACCAGTAAAGCAGATGTCAGCAGATTGCCTGAGATATTAAATCCTGCCTGGCTCTCCTTTCAGCACAAACACATATTTTGCTCCTTCTGTCAGTTCTTGACTTGCCTCCTCAGGTATTTTCAGAAGACGCCGAGTGACGCCTCGGTCCAGCCCCTCCCCCTATGACAACAGGTGCTCACTCCCTCTGCCTTAAAATGCATCGCTGCCTGCCTGCCTGCCTGCACACAGCCGCACGCTTGCACAATGTAGGACGTGCACAAGCACATACTGACGTCACGGACTGGACAGCATTGCTGACACATCATTCACATGGGTGTTTCTGCACATCGACTTGGAAGCTTTCAAATAACAGGGCAAGAAAAGCAGGTTCAAGAAGAACAATGTGGATCTGTGTTATGCTAAACGCATTAGCCTAATTAAGATTTAAATGACCTTTTGGAGTTTTGAGGACATTTTCTGTTGCAGTGAATCAAAATGTGTGTCTGGACAACAGCGGTAATTCTTCAGCATGACCTTTAGTTAACATATCTGCAGACAAATAACAGGAGACGAAATTTAACAGCCAAATCACGGAGAATTTACCTTTCGAGGCTTTAACTTATCCTGCAGGTCGTACTGGCCGATGCCCTTATAGCTGATTCCAAGCCACCACGGGATCCCTTGTTTATCCTGTAAGAGTGGAGCTTGACAGGTGAGTCAGTTTCAGGTGCGGGAGCTTGTCATTCTGCATTAATTACAGCGGAGTAC
Source organism: Arothron firmamentum (assembly GCA_016586285.1). Taxonomy (NCBI): domain Eukaryota; kingdom Metazoa; phylum Chordata; class Actinopteri; order Tetraodontiformes; family Tetraodontidae; genus Arothron; species Arothron firmamentum. The sequence goes on along the minus strand of BJFM01000481.1, from coordinate 263,841 downwards.
CCACCTTGACTTCATAATAATGCACGCCGTAAGTGGGCAGTGATTCCACCAGTGTCAAATACCTGCAGCAACAACAGTCTGTAGCGTCAACCAAACGTGTCTGATGATGAAGGTGGAAAGAAAACTACCTCTATAGCTGGAAACATGCTTCTTAGTACTTACTGCACAATAGCCTGCCCTCTGGAAACACCTTTCAGCTGTTTATAGTATCCGATTACTCGATCCTCACTGCGAATTTATACAGAAAGCTTAGTCTCCACATCCTCTGAACACACACACACACACACACACACACACACACACACACACACACACACACACACAGGCCGCTATGCATATTTGATCACTCCGTAACTGAAAAAAGGTAATAATTCTTGAAAGGTCAGACAAAATTTAATTCATTCACTGTGTCTATGTGGTATTTGTCTTAATGTATTTGCTGTAGTTTTGTGAGCTGCATGTGTGAGTAGTGTAATGTATGTTTAGGTGAATTCTGCACTTCCTGTGAGTGTACCAATAGGCCAAGGATGGGTGCTCCTTCAATACTTTGGTGGGTAGAGTTGGCAGTTTCTTCATGTCAACTCTTGCATTTTCATCACTGAAACAAAGAGTGTAAGATTCCGTCAGTAACTAGGCAACGGGTGCGACCCAGCTCAGGATGTCAGAAATCCTCAAGTGTTGACACTGACTGGCTTCAACATCTCCACCCATCCCCGCGACCTAAGTCTGTATATTTACTCATGGGAAGCCTTCAAATTCAGACCGAATCCTCACATTTCCACAACCTTAAACTCCATTAGAATTACCCAAAAGATTGAAAATGACTCATTTATAAATGATGGTGAATTGCCGAGAAGCAACAGCAAATCAATAAAAAACTATTAGAGCTGAAAAAATAATCTGGCTCCTTTCGCTTTCATCTTCAGGTTATTGTCATCCAAGTCTAAAGAATGTGATAAAGCAGGCAAGTTCTTACTCAAATCAAAGACAAGAAAAGCCTTTAGAGAGTCAAGGTCCCAGTAAAATAGAACCTTTGCTCAAGAAGATCTTGAAAGAACCTTGAACACTCTAGTTGTGTAAAGTGTTTAAACAAACTCTTAGTTGTACAGGTTTTATCTTTATTATGCAGTTATTTGTTGTTTTATGGCCTTGTTTTCCATTTTAACATATAATCAAATAATGTAATGCAAAATGAATAAATTGATTAACTGCAAAATGTATGAACTCATTTTAGTTGACAAAATGGTGAAAGTCTGTCACTCGTGTGTGAAAACACTTGTATGCTATTAAAAGGCCGTTCTAGTAATGACAAGCTCTCTGCAGTCAGCCTCTGGTCTGCAGCTCCTCTCGGCACTGCGAGAGTCATTAGCTGCCCAGTGCGAGCTTCCCAGCAGTCTGTGGTACACCTCACATAACACTGCTATTGATTTCTGCTGCCTGCAATCTGAAGAAACAAGTGACCTATTGAATGTTTTCACTGAGAGCTTGCTATTAACTCGCCCAGCTGCTGTTAAATACTCCATACCTCAGCCAGCTGCTAATGTGCACATACCTGGTGTAGTCTCCATTCGCCTCCTGGTGATGGAAAAATATCTCGTCAGAATACTTTAAAATCGTATTAGATGCAGCAGACTGACGTGCATGCTTTCATAACACTAACCTGCAGTGCATTTGCGGCTAATTTGAAGACATTCTCACTTTCCACTTCTATAATTTCCTGTAAGAAACGAAAAAAGCCAAGATCACAAACAGCTACTGGAGATCCGAGTCCGGCATCTCCTGCAGAATATCATGCCCTAAGATGGCCTCTTCTTCTTCCTCTCCTTTGTTTGTTTTTTCCTCCTGTTTTCTCAGACTGTCTTCTTTAAGTGAGAAACTGATGCCCTGCAGGCTCTGTCTGCTGAGCTGACATGCTATCAGGGTCCAGAGACTGTGAATCATCAGGAGGTGCTCGGCTCGACAAATAAACAACGGAGCAGAATCGTGTTTCATTATTTCAAACACAGAAACTACTCACATTGTAGACGGCACATTTCGCATTCAGGAAGAACAGCTCAATCGTAATGATGTCCTTCAAATGTGTTATGTTTTCGACATAAAACCTGTAAAGGATAAGAGCAGATGTGATGCAGAGGCCGATTGCAGCTTATCACAGTGGGGTTTTTTGGGGGGGTCAGTATGTGTTTTGGTAGGTACCGTGAGAGGGACAGAGATGCATTAAGACCAATGAAACCATTACCAGTTGGAGAATGCTTTCTACCCAGAGGTGGCACTTCCTGCTGGGCAGCCTGTGGTTGTCATAAGAAGATGAACTATTACCTGACCAAGAAGCTGAGGGTGATGGGAACAGCCTTCTTTGAAAAGTCATGGTCCAGAACTCTGCGGTCCATCTGCAACCACTTACGCTGACCACTGCAAAACAGCACAAAACAATGAGAAACCTGCACGTCGGCCCTCAACGGCATCCACACGTACACAGAAGGTGATGATTTACATACTTGTCATTTAGAAACGCCAGTCCAAAAAACTCCTTCTCTTTGAGGTTGAAGTGTGAGGAAACCAAGTCCAGGAGTTCGTATGACAGCAGCTTAGGCTGGAAAAAGATCATACTAAGCTGAACTTTGCCTGTAACTCTGAACATAAGGTGACCATCCCTTGACAAACAACTGCAACAATTTCCCCACTAAATGTGCCTCAGATATTTGAGGAAATTATTCTTTCTATTGCTTCCTTCCTTAGACTGCCAGGACAACTGGAGTGCACAGACTCTGTGTTGTGTTCAGGGAGAGTTGTATACTAGTAGTCAAAAGACCCGATAATAACGTACACTACAATTATTCTAGGTTTTGCTCTCCTTGTTTTGTTTTGTTTTTTTTTGGCGCTCTTGGCATTTTTTAATTGCAGAACCTTCACTGCTGTGAGTGAATATTGTTGATACTGTAGTTAATCATACCTGAACCAGCAGCTCAAGCTTTCTGTCATCCAGCAGCTGAACTTGGCACAGCCTGCCCTCGGTCATCTGAAGGGAAAACCAAAGAGGAAGTTCACGGCCTGTGACGCTGATTTCATTCTCACATGCTTCAATGACATTAGGGAGGTGAACGTAAGGCACAAGAACTAGTTCAAAAATGGATCAGATTCTCTAAAATGGACTGCATATTTCCTTTCAGACAGAAAAAAGACCTTTAACGCTAACAATAAACACATTGTCTGAAGGATTTGTTACCATAGCAACAGAAGAGTCTAAGGCTCATGAAACTTATTACAAGCTGTTGCCTGCTTTATTTTCTTGCCAATTTCACTGGTTAACTCAGCTATCTTGATTTTTACAAATAATAAAACTTTTACAAATAAAAACCATGTTCACTGTCCTCTGAAAGAAACCACTGAGAGACAATAAGAGCAAAAGTAAGGGAACTAGCAATAAAAAAGAATGACAGATCTAGGTTGACCAACAGCTGCTCACACACACACACACACACACACACATCAGATAGATTCCACTTCCTCCTGTTCTGACAGAATGAGGCTGATCAACTTCTAACACTCGTGTGAACAGAGCTGCCGCTGTACCTGGAAGATCTCCCCTGGGAGAGCGCAGGCGAGGACACAGCCCTGACCGGCACTCATCCTCAAATCTGGATGAGGAAGACCGTGAAATACTGAGGATGAGCGGCCAGACGATCCGCGGCAAGCTTGTTCCATACAGGTGATGCAGAGGGTAGCCTGGCTTCACTGCTTCCACACTCATATGAGAATCTAGCAGCAGTCTGAATGGCGGCTGTTGAGCTCACACTCGGATCACGCTTCAGGGTTTAAAGCATCTTAATTTGAGCAAGTGGAGTCAACAGGAAACACAAGTGCCCTATTAATGATTGCAAAGCATGTGCATACTGTCAGCTGATCTAGTGTGTTCAGCAATGTGAAGGAGGAGCAACTTTACTTAAACTATTTCAACTGGAAACGAAGGGAAGAGCCTTTGCTTAACCCTGCACCTGTGACTTATTCTGTTCTTTCTCACATTGCACTAATAAATGATTAAAACAAACGACCCTGCTGCCTAAACGGAAGGGTCCTCAGAGTCACTCCTGCGCTCCTTTAACGAGCACTTTGTTGATAACGTCCTCTGAATAATGTGTCTTTCCTGATGCTGCGGCCATAAAATCACTTTTATGATTGCAAATTCAATTACTGCAATTAATTTAAGTGGAGCTGCTAATGACACTTGTCATGAGTATTCCTCATACGCTGATACGAGCTTGATTCACTTAAAGTTGAATCATGGTCTGTCATGGGAAACTACGGCTTCACTGCTGGCTACCGTGCATAGTAAAGGTGCTGGCCACTAGGTGGGGCAAGGATTATTATTTTCATACATCATTCAGAACATGGCCTCTTTTACAGGCATCCACCACCAATAAGGAACTGTTCTAAGTGATTGCCAGAGTCCTTTTCTCTCAGTGTGACTCACTGCAGATGTTTCAAGTGGAGTGAGTTTAAGGAATCAGCGCTGATCTTGTGAGAGCTATAATCACGACGAGAGCTGCTGTTCATATGTCTGGGGAGAAATCCAGAGAAACTCAGCAGTTCTTGTGTCACGCCACAGCCAAAACCTTTTTAATCAAACACAACAGATGGGGAAGTGATACTCCTCACAGCAGGATAAAACCCAGCAAAGCTTCAACTTAAATATTTCCACTTCGCATGCACAGAAGAGAAGGAAATCTGACCATTTGGACCTGAGAAACCCTTGACATTCTTACTAGAACACTGAGGACTGATCATCAAAACAATCTGATTCTAGTTTCACATAAGACTTTAACTTAAATAATACAAATGTATTAATTTATTCATCACAGTGCAGCACAACCCATCACATGACCAGTAACATATAACCTACAGGGTCTTAGATCATCATGGTCTGTGAGATTAAACCCTTGTGGGGAAAAAACAAGCTTAGGATGAATACATAAGGACAGTCCACCTTTATTTCCTCTCTACACAAAAAGGCAGGAGTTGTTTGATTCTTGTGCCCCAGGGTGAAGCCTTGGCTCGGGTCTGAAGCCTGGGGTTGGAGGCTGTATGTCATTATAGTGTTTTATAATGAAATATCCCAGTGGATTCGGAGAAGGTGCAGCTGTGGCCCCATTTACCCAGAATATCCAGAGGTAGGTAGAGATATGTAATAATATTTACCATTTAATGCAATTTTGATTACGTTAGAGCCACAATTTCCGACCGCGGTGACAATGTGGGCAACCTCCAAACAATAACATTTCCTTTCCCAATCTTCACATCAGCTGTCACAGTCGGCAGAAACTCTCTTGTCTCCAGAGTAAACTCACTGGGAGGGTTTTATACGTCACACTGGTTAAATGTCATGTCCAGACTGCAGCCCGTCTTATCTCAGTTTCCCATTTTCATGCATTATTGATGGAAGCTGGTATCACGCAGCAGTCAGAGCGGGCTCCCTGCGCTGACACGTTCCTTTGAAGACACCCACCACACTCGGACAAAACTGAAAAGTGCGTTTCACACATTTCCCACGCCGTTTTATCTTACATGAGAGAAAAAGCAGCCAAGAAGCCATTAAAGTGAAATATTGCTGTGAATTCCAACAGAAAGCGATCCTGGCAGGATTTCAGGTGTAACTGTGCTTTTCAACATGTAACTTGACCTCCGACACCTGACCCTAATTGGACTCCTGCATTATTGATGTTAAGTAGGCGGATTCACGTCATCTGCAATTAATCATTCCTTCCTGGTCTTAGGATGGCAAATGTCTTGGCTCTCATCAAGAAATCGCACACGGAATCTTTAATGTGTGTCCTGGCAGCGCAAAATGAATAAATAAATCATCAGAGGTAAAACGACTCTAAGTACACAGCAAGACTCCCTGGTTGGAGTGTATGTGGGCTGGGGGATACGGTGCAGGATTAACATCAAACTTCTGATCTCATCATGACTCATGTTGGCAGCTATGGAGATCTGTCCCTCCATCATCATCACCCTCGTTCTGCTTTTTCCAGGAAATTCGCCGACGCTGCTCCTGATATCGATGGAAAGGTAACCAAACTAAAAGAAGTGTCGCCTTCACACGGAACACCACAACTTCCGGCTGCATCTCCTACGAGGGAGTCATGGGAATGATGTCATCATGCAGCACAAACGGCGATTCCCACCCTGAGTGGGCTTTTACAGCGAAAGCCATTGTTGTATATCTCCTCATGGATAGACGGTCATATTTTATCAGCAGAGACGGTGACGACAGTGGCCATATCTGCTTCTATCTCATTTCCCAGCCCCAGATTACAGCCATATATCATGGTCCTGTAGATGATACCTCCTTCAAATGGAGGAGGCCAAGAAGGAATGTGTGATCTATTTGTGATCTAAATTAAGAGTCAAATTTTGATTTTGGATCTCAAATGTGGAAAATTCTGCTTCTCGTTTGCATATTTGGTTGCAGATTCCTGATTTTGAAGCAGCTCAAACACTAAGCCACAGCAGTTCAGAAGGGCTTGGTGATATTTTAATATTCAGCTGTTAATTACTAGTGTTTCTGGGTTTCTGCCAGAGTTGCACTAAGCTGCTGTTGAAAAACTGACCTTCACCGGTGGTTTATAACAAACTAACGCGATCCAAGACCGAGATACCAAAAATGCAAAATGTTTCACATCGTTAGTTTAACAAATTCCAGAGCATAAATTTTGTATTAGACATAATTTAAAGCCATCCCCAGAGTTTGTAGTTGGTCCTGAAGGCATGCAGAGTGTGCTGATTTGTGGCTTACAATTAGACACTTGTGAAACTGTGTCCCATCTGTTAGCTTTCTTTGTTCACTCTCTGCTGTCTAATATTGAGGAAAGGCAAATATTCAGCCCTAATAAGTTGACAGATAATGCAGATCAAAAGACGCAAAAGGGATCCTGACCAGTGAGGCCTGTCTGACGGAGAGGCAATCAGGCAGAGGGGCAAAATGTCATCAAAGGAGGCAGTTATTAGAATCATTTAAATCCACGCAGAGCTTGGTGCTCCAAAGCTGCTTAAGTTTCCAAAGTGAGTGCAGCGGGTTCACCATCTGGGGGACACCAGCAAACTCACATCATTCGTTAAACCCTTGAACGAGGTGGAAATTTAATGGTGCAAAATTATAAAGAAGAATCCTTTTAATTAAAGAGCAATTTATCTGGAGGCAAACTTGATCAGTTTCTAAATTCTCCGAGTCCATTGAATGTGTTTAAAGCAGACAGCAGCCGAGAAGATGGTGTTTCAAACAGAGCCGAGGCTTTGGAGCGTTACACTCTTAATTAATTGAGCTCTGCCACCAGTTGCCCTCCTTCATTGCGATTTACAGCTGTCACATTGACGTCCGTGAAGCCACAAACTGCGGTTTCATTACAGCCCATCTGCGTTGACTTTCAGCAGAGCTCAGGGACAAGGCGCCCAGGCGCCGACCTGAAAGGATGGACAAAACCGAACAAGCGCCCAAAAGGAGGGCTGCAGCCCAGCAATGCTCTAATGCTGATATCACAGATGCTGACAATATCCTGCATCTACAGCTGATATAATCAAATTACACAGATCCATTCATGTGTCAAGAATGAGCTGATACAAAGAAACCGCACAAGACAGATGACTGGACTCTTATCCTCACCTGCCAGCTTTTCTCACTCTCAGCTTTCACCTTATGATGCAGATATTAGATTTATTCCCTCTATGGCAAGTGTAGGAATGCAAGATTACTCGCCTGGCCAAAAATAGATGCTCTCTGCCTTTGCTGCGTTTCTCTGAAAGTCTCAGGAAGCTTTGATTCCAAAGCTGAAGCTTGCCAAACGATTGCTGAGAGGTTCTAGCTGGAGGAGGAAGAGCTTCAGTTGACAAATGGAGTTTGAAAATGTAATGCTAGGTCACTGACTTCCATAACCTCCGAAAAGGTGGCGACTGGCAGCGGATATCCTTCCTCACAAATAGGAAGAGCGACGTGCACGTGTGTCAGCCACCGTCACAACAATTCCTGTTTACATGCATTTCCCTTCAGCCGTGAGATAGAGAGACAAGGTCGAGGCTTTTGTTGTTAATGGCAAGGTCAATGTCTCCCTCCAAAATATACTGGAACACAAATTCAACATAATAAAACATAATAAAACAGCTGACTTTTACAGTGTTTGATGCTGTCAGCTGTTGCAACACTATAACCAGTGAATTCTGCCTCTCTGCCCAACTAACAAAAATGAGGAAGAGAGGACTTGAAAATGGTCAGTAATTGTAACCATAGTAACAAATTACCTTTGGATCTAAACAATAAATGCCACTAATGCTTGAAAAGGGGTAAAAACATCTGAATATGGAGTCATGTGGTGGACAGCCTTGACTGGCTGCGATGCAAACGGGTTAAAATGATGAATCACCCAGCCTTTTTAATATCCCTTGCCTACCTAAATCAATGATATCTGTGTGTTCACGTTTAAAAAA